>MCFE01000283.1:0-103448 GCA_002104905.1 Basidiobolus meristosporus CBS 931.73 | reverse complement strand
AATTTTTATCGATTTTTTCCCTATAAATAGGGGGCATCTGTCGTTTTGGTATCGTTACGACTGTACTTTACAGGATTATGTATATAGTACATTCCCAGTCTTTGTTTCCCAACAAAGACACTAATACCAAGCTGGTAGATGAGATGTAGTGCGCTGTCCGTAAAGGGAAGTGTGAACTGTGGCCGATCGGTCTTTCGGGACCTTAGGACCTGTTCAGTTGATGAACTTGCCGGTTGATTATTCCAACAGCCTGGCGAGGACGGTCTGCACATTCTGACAGCTTGTTGTTAACCAAATATCATTCAAAAATCAAATCAAAATACCAATATCTCTCTCGCTACATATTCATATTGAAAATCAGCAAGCAAAGAAAAGAAAAATACTTAAAATTTTGTTTGCAAAATGACATACTTGTTTGATTACGATTACAGTTTTCTGATCTTTAAAATCAAAATTCATAACTGGATGTTTAAGCGGGCACACAACTTTGCATAAAAATCGGAAAAGAGTAAGTCGGTAGTCGAACTTTATTGTAGCGGCTACTGGTGACCATCCACTCAGACTTGCCAACCTCTGACTGCTCCAGTGCGCTTGGTTTTCGTTGCTCTGTTGCCAGCCTCACGCGTTCCCCAAGTCTTTAATAACCTTGCCATCTCGCAATTACTTGAAGATGCCAATGTCAACACTAGGCTCCAGAGGACAACGCCCTCGACATGGATCGAAATCATCAGCAGGGACCCACTACTCAAGCCTTCACCCAACCAGTTCTCCAGAAGCTTGAGCTACAGATAGACGCCACTCTACCCAACTGCTCACTTGTTCGAAAATCCAAATTTAGCGAAAGATAGAATGAAGGGGCTAAGAGTTATGGGATTGAGATTATTTATTACAATGCTTTAATATTCATTACCATCGCTTTAAGCTACCTTTACTGTTCCTTAGTAGACCCATACCACACTCACATACCTCAGGAATGACTGTATGGTGACACTCCTGCGTAATGATTTCGGGCAATAGCTATCTGTGCTGGGGCATAGGGCCAGTGGGGGGGGGTACAGAGAGGCATTGTAATCATCAATCTATTTATCTCGCTTCTAGCTCGATCCCCTAGTACCACAGACACTGTTTCAAAGGTGAAGTCCTTACTCCGGTAAGCCAGGTCCAAAAGCGTACGTGTTCTCTTAAAATATGCCTTGCATTGTTGTATACTACACTCACATCTCAGTAACCATGGTCTATGGGTAGACAAATGCGCCAAAGAAAACGCTCAATCCGGAAGAAGAGTGTTTGACACGGTTATTCTGGAGATTGCCGACTTGATTCCCCATAGCTCATCTTACAATGGAAAGTGTGGAGTTTGGCTGGCATACCAACGCATACACCGAAGTATTGAGGATGCATGGCTGTTATCGTACTTCTATTTCTCATCCAAAAAGGCTTCATTGAAATGAATGAACAAACCTGCGGTGTTACATACTCAGTTTTTGCCACCAACGCAGTGAATGTAGCCTCGATTCGGGTCTATCATCTCAGCCCACCACTATGCCAAGACTTAACCCGCTCTAGAGACATGAACAACTTGAATGGATTGATGGCCTAACCGAATATTTTGTTATGGCTTGACAAGGACAATGAACAGCACTTATTGATTCATTAAATGGCACTTTGCTCATTTCACCAGTACTCTTGGTTCAACTCTAAGTAGGGCAATAGTGGCAATACCAATGCTACCTAAAAGTCTAACAACGCACTTGTATGCACAAGCACATGTCAGGATATGAGGGAAAGAGGATCAGGCAGTTAGTGCCCAGATGGTAAATATCTTAATCTTCAGTGTGTATTTCCACGGGTAAAGTCTTATTAATGTAAGCTGCGGATAAACTTCACCACTTTAATGAATGGAAAGTAGTAAGCTTCTTATCCACAAAGCCATTGCATCCCACTTAGTCACATCTATATTTACTTGTATGTGGAATGACGAAAAATCAAAGAGTGTTACCTTCTCAGTCATACTAGAGTCCAACAAACACTTGCGTGTTATTGCAAATAGCGGCATCTAGATTTAAAAATCAAGATTCATCGGTATTTTTGGGTTCTCTAGCAAGTGTTTATTGCAGACCATGTGCAACAATATTATATATCATTTATACTTTATAAGCGACAGTGTTACCTGCGATATGTTGATTGAATATCATTACCGCTTTAAGTCTCAAACGGTATTCACTCTCATTCCATTGTTACAGACTGCTTAGCCACAACAGCCATGGAATGTACATGCTACAGTAAACGTAATTATCAACATTGGCTATGCATCTCGAGGTCCTGATTTACTTTCCCGTTAGAGGCCAAAGATGCTTTATTGGTGTAGAACTACCACTACACAATAGCATATCTGATGAGCAACCCGGTTTATGGATTTTGATTTTGTGTATTAATACCACATTGACTCTGTACCACTATGCCATAATGCTGCAGCTTTGTGGGACTGGTTTACATTACCCAGGTAACCTTCTGAGCTGGTTTACATTACCCGGGTAACTTTCTTCTCTTGCACAACCATTTGTAGAGCTAGCCACAGCGACTATCGACGAAAGTATGTGCAACAATGGGGAAATGACGCCTATATATTGAGCTAACCTTGCTGCTAGACATCATTCACACACTAAGCTCTCAATCAAAACAATGATGAAGAAACTTGCGGTCTCCTTGATGGTCGCCTTCCTTGTGGCCAGCTCCAGTTCCGGCTCCGTAGATGCTCTCTCGTGCCAAGCCCAAGGGAACTCAAGAGGCTCCTTGTGCGTTTCCGGTGGCTGCCCCACCGGTTGGAGATCCGTGTTCTGGGATACTGGATGCAAGTCTGGCCAAAGATGCTGTATCTGAGAGTTAATAAATCCAATATGTTCAATGTTGAATTTACACACAATAATGCAGATGCTAGAAACAGGACAGAGTATTCGGAGATTGGCGCTTAAGAAGCAAGCAGCAACTATATAGCCAAAGTGTAGCAAAATATGTTTGCCTCCTCTTTATGTGAGTGAGTGTTTTGCACAGAGGAAGGATAAGTAACAGTGTACATAATGACCTATATTGCTCATGCGTCAAGAGGACTTGCTTACTTTACATATTACAACTTTCCTTACCTGCCAGTATGGAGGCCAGTTGTGTTGACACTCTCTACTTGCGCCCTTCAGACACAAGTCAAAGTTTGATATTCCGGAACACCAAAGATGTTGTATCTACCTAATAAATTATCTAATGAATTATCGGGTAAGTCGTTGTAAAGAATACAACATATTTCAATTCCCAAGTGGGACAGCAATCTCATATCTATATTTACTTGTAGCAAAATCAATGCAAGTCGTTACAAACACTAAAGTTATATCAAATACTTGCGTGTTATTGCAAATAGCAGCATCTAGGCCTAAAAATCAAGATTCATTTATGCTTTATAAGCGACAGTGTTACCTAGGACTTTGCATATCCCGATTGAATATCATTACCGCTTTAAGTCTCAAATGGTAGATTTGACTGTAATCAATGTACCCACACTCATTCCGTTGTCACAGACTGCTTAGCCACAACAGTCATGGAATGTACATGTTACAGTAAACGTAATTATCGAGATTGTCTATGCATCTTGAGGTCTTGATTTACTTTCCAGTTAGAGGCCAAAGATGCTTTATTGGTGTAGGACTACCACTACACAATAGCATGTCTGATGAGCAACCCGGTTCATGGATTGCCAATTTATTTTTGTGTATTAACATCATCTCAATGCTGCAGCTCTGTGGAACTGGTTTACATTACCCAGGTAGCCTTCTTCTCATGTACAATCATTTGTAGAGCTAGCCACAGCGAACTATTGACAAAAGTATGTACAACAATGTGGAAATGACGCCTATATATTGAGCCAACCCTGCTGCTAGACATCATTCACACACTAATCTCTCAATCAAAACAATGATGAGAAGTTTGCAGTCTCCCTGATGGTTGCCTTTCTTGTGGCCAGCTCCAGTTCCGGCTCCGTAGATGCTCTCTCGTGCCAAGCCCAAGGAACTCAAGAGGCTCCTTGTGCGTTTCCGGTGGCTGCCCCACCGGTTGGAGATCAGTATTCTGGGATACCGGATGCAAATCTGGCCAGAGATGCTGTATCTGATAATCAATAAATCCAATACGTTCAATGTGGAGCGTACACATGACAATGCAGATGCTAGAGACAAGCCGTATTGTATATACGGAGATTAGTGCTTAAGAAGCAACTATATAGCAGTATAATGGGAGCCAATAGTGTAGCAAAATATGCTGGTCTCATCTTTGGGGCTTAATATGTGCAACTGTATTGGGAACCATCTATTGAACTGTTGTTCGCCACAGTGCTATATATCATTTACACTGTATAAGCAACAATGCTGCATATTCATGATTGCTATAACTGTCAATAAGTAGAGTGAATGTAACCATTACATTGCTATTTGTGTATAGAGCTGGTTTACATATTCCATTGTTACAGACTGCCTAGCCACAACAACCGCTGAGTGAGTGCTTTGCACAGAGGAAGGATAATTAGCAGTGTACGTAATGACCTATATTGCACATGCTTCAAGAGTACTTGTTTACTTTACAGATTACAACTCTCCTTACCTGCCATTATTGAGGCCAGCTGTGTTGACACTCTCTACTTGCGCCCTTCAGGTATTGGTAAAAGGTTGGTATTCCGGGACACCAAAGATGTTGTATCTACCTAATAAATTATCTATTGAACTATCGGCAAAGTAGTTCTACACTTGAAAATAACAGGGAAGGCTTACTTTCAGCCGTGTGGTACTGCATTTAGAACATTCTTCGTAGATGAGTGTATTGCACGGCAAAAGCTGTGTGGCACAAAATGTGATGAGTAGCCCAGTTCAAGGATTGCTACCTTTGATTTTGCATATTATTGCCGCATCATTTATATGTATGAACAAAGAGGTGACACTATGCCATACAAGAAATACCATGTAAATGCTACTGCTCTTTTGATGTTGGCCATCAATACATATAATTTCCTGGAACTGGTTTACATTACCGAGGTAACCTTCTTCTCTTGTACAACCATTCGTAGAGCTAGCCACAGCGACTATTGACAAAAGTATGTGCAGCAATGTGGAAATGACGCCTATATATTGAGCTAACCTTGCTGCTAGACATCATTCACACACTAATCTCTCAATCAAAACAATGATGAAGAAATTTGCAGTCTCCTTGATGGTCGCCTTCCTTGTGGCCAGCTCCAGTTCCGGCTCCGTAGATGCTCTCTCGTGCCAAGCCCAAGGGAACTCAAGAGGCTCCTTGTGCGTTTCCGGTAGCTGCCCCACCGGTTGGAGATCCGTGTTCTGGGATACTGGATGCAAGTCTGGCCAGAGATGCTGTATCTGATGATTAATAAATCTATTACGTTCAATGTTGAATGCTAGAAATAATGCAAGTATACAAAGTAGCTGTATAAAGAAGTAAACAGTGTATGTTGGGGTATTCTAACCATACATGCTACACATCATTTACAACGGTATAAATAACAGTGCTACTCTGTCAAAAACCTCTGGTGGATGCTGGACAATAAGCATAAATACACTAGTAGACGTATGTGACTATTTATTCCCCCAAGATCAGGGCCCGTGATACCATTAAATCACTTTAATGTTTATTCAAAATATCCGTTTTTGCTCCCGGTATCTGAAGAAATACTCTCCACTGCAACTAAAAATACGCCAAGAATATTCGTTGAAGTAGTTGCCATTCACTCTTGAACTCTACACATCCCTACAATAACACTCTTCGATATCACATCTTTATCTTTCAACTGTATCGTAAAGCGTGTTGTATCTGTATGACGGTTATTCGAAAAAGGTATAATGAAGGCGCCTTTGAAATTTCCTATTCTGTTCACAGAATCATCAACCTTGGACAACAGTAATACTTGCCCCACACCTGGTAAGTGTGAATTTCACGATAACATATTACCAAGTCTTGTGGAAAGGATGTTCAGCCTATTCACCCCCGAGAAAATATTTATCTTTGTCTGTAAAAACAATAGAACCTGAGATACTGAAAGCTGCAAGTTTAGCCTGTACATGGCAGTTGCACACTTAGACAATCAAAATAGCAATTCACATATATTTAATAAAGTGCAATGAGCATAATACAGCTGGGTCAAAGGAATGTTTATTACTTCACAATGCTTCAGCTAAATATCCTTAACAGCAACATCTCCAAGAGTCTACCGGCTATGTAGGCACCAACCAAACCTATCCACGCAGGCGGTCCCCTTTCTCCCTTTGAGGATCTGCTTGAAGGAAAGTTCGCCAGTTCCGAGTCCTCTCCAAGTCCAGCAAATCCCTTTCACTGTGACTGAGGCGTAGTTTCCGTTGTTAGCTCTCTTGGCTCTGGCAATTTCTTCTCTGACATCAGCAGAGTACAAACGGGCTTCTTGATCAGATATCATGGCTGAGGAAGTGGAGTGCAATAAGTCTTAAGACAGACAAGTCCACAACTGCTGCTTTATATCTATCCCGCCCAGACGGTGACTCAATACTACGGCATTTTGACGCCTCACTTCTTCCATACAGCCCGCAACAATTTATAGCAAGCAATCCAGATTGACTGTACACCGGTAACAAACCATCCACGCACCTTCCAGATGAATAGTTGCTTATATTGAGTGGATTGGTCAAGCATGGCATGAACCAGATGCAAAGACTGGATGGCCAACTGTGGTGAAGCCAAAGACACCCACGACAATCAGTATATATTATCCAATATCCACACTTGTTATCTCTTGCAACAATGACACTCAGTAAGTTATACAGCCAAGACGGTGCAGCCCCAACATCTCCATGGACTGATGGTTACACGTACACGGCTTAACCATGCAATAAGTTATTAAAGGGAAGATTCACACCGACTTAATAATGCAACGATTTAGAAAATACGCATTGAGGATTGGATATTCCAGTGACTTGTAATATATCGTTGAAAACTGTGGAAGTGCAAGGCTTAAGGTACCAAATGTCACTGTTATGTGGACTTGAGGTAGCAAATGTGCTGGATGTTTGTAATGCAATTCTTTTTGCATCATTGAGCATATCACAGCTAGGTCAAAGGAATGCGGATTTGGATGAATTTATTTCGCAATGTTTCAGCTAAATATCCTTAACAGCAACATCTCCAAGAGTCCACCGGCTACGCAAGCACCAACCAAACCCTACGAGATTATCCAAGTCTGGCTATCCACGCAGGCGGTCCCCTTTCTCCCTTCGAGGATCTGCTTGAAGGACAGCTCGCCAGTTCCGGGTCCTCTCCAAGTCCAGCGAATCCCTTTGACTGTGACTGAGGCGTAGTTTCCGTTGTTAGCTCTCTTGGCTCTGGCAATTTCTTCTCTGACATCGGCAGAATACAAACGGGCTTCTTGATCGGATACCATGGCTGAGGAAGTGGAGTGCAATAAGTCTTGAGACTAACAAGCCCACACCTGCTGCTTTATATCACCTTATCCAAGTGGTGGCTTAGTGTTGGCTGCTTCATGTGCCCTTTTCTACTAAGTATAGCGGCTTCCCACCTAAAGTGCTGAGTCTTAGGCCAAGCTTGGAGAAATGATCCAGAAATCATGAATGGTTACAGTTGAGGCCAAATCTGCAATATTACCTGAGGAAACCAGTACTAGCTAAACACATCCATGAATATTTCCTTCATGCCGGCACCGTCTCTATGCACCATGCCGGTCATTGGTGACAAGGATTTGCACCAATCAGCAATGAGTCTGTTCTTGAAATAACAGGTTATATAATCTACCTGCCCAAAAGAATGACCGTGGTAGTCGGTGGCTGAGCTCTTAATCCGACGCTGTACTCCATCTGTGGCAGGGTAAAGTTTGCAATAGATAAGTGCATGTGTCTTGCAAGAAAGCATCGCCATCCAAGCTATCAATGGTAGCAGCATAGATAATGCGTAACACAAATAAAGTGAACAGGCACATTTGGCTTGTTTCTTGACAAATAACTAATTGAAAACGCGTGTACTACAACAAGAAATTCCAAGGCAGCCTCAACTATCCCAAGCACTATCCACTCAATATCCCCAACTCTTGGCAAACAGCTGATCAATTTATTCTTGCCTGTACTGTGCTGTACACCCCAAGACAGTCGTATTGTTCACCAATCAGCGACAACCCTAGGTTCTTGTAATAACAGGTTAATTTGATACGCCTGCCCCAAAGCTTGACTGTGGTGGCTGCTCTCCAGTTGCGGCAGGGTCAGATCAGCAATATATTTAAGCATGTGTATAGCAAGAAAACAGCACTACCAAAGGACAATACCTTCCAGGCAATGACAGGACTATCGTAAGAGATACTTGCCTTAAAGATGGAATAACAATGCCAAAAGTGCATGTTAAGCTCACAGTACTACACTGATACAAAGGAGTACCAAACCCCATTGAAATTGACCGCAATGACCTTGGACTTTCTCGACGGTAACACTTAAGCTCATTAGTAAAAAATTACCGAAGTCCTTACTAACACGGATAGTTATTGCAAAAACTGAGAGAATTTTGAACGATATTAAGGATATCATTGACCAGATCTCCCTCATTCTTCACACTTTGAAGTGCAACCTATACTGTGTAGCCTTGGTACGAAGAGGTAAAGTAGCAAAGGTTAAATCAATCTAGCTCGCATAAAGCAAGTGCTATGAACGAAGCCTAATTGAGTGGGATCGAGGTGATATAAATCGGCAAAATTCGCATGAGACTCCACCAGCCAGTCATGCAGCTTTCCTTCCTCTTGCTAGTTTCCGCCATCGCTTCGTTGCAAGCAATCTCCGCTACCCCACTCGGTGACTCCCAGGTAGCCTTCACCAATGAGCCATGCGTCGAACAACAGGGTGCTTGTTATCAGGACACTTCGGCCCCCAGTCAAGAATACCAGCCGTCAAGTGAGGAGGGTGATGATTCGGAGATGAGTGAGCCAATGCAGACAAGCGAGACTTCGGGTGAGCAGCCAGGATCCTCTGGGTTGCAAGGGTTCGATATTTCCAATCTTCAACCATCCCAAGCCTTGCTGGACAAAATCAATGGCCATTCCTCCAGTAAAGCCAATGCCTTGTCCAACTCAAACCAGTTCGACCAAGCGCAAGTCATCGACCAAACCCTGTACCAGCCCAAGCAGCAACAGCCACAAATTATCATCACTCAGCCAGCAGCGCGTGCGCTTAGAGGTGGGTACAAGAAGTATAAGAGATCTGCTCGTCGCCACTTCAAAGTTAGATATTTCAGTGGAAACAGATATTAAGTCTAGTGAAAGTAAATTTACGAAATAAAATGAGCAACATATTACTCGGTATACTGATGATGTACAGTACTCAAGAATTTGCTGATATGCACACACAGAAACAGTGGCACTTATCGTTGTACACAATGTCATTGTGAGTATTGAAGAGAAGTATGGGCAGCGGTGATAGAGCCATATATATATACAGAGGCTGTCATTCCAGTGCATGTGTTTTATATGTTACAGGCTTCCTCAATAAAGTCTATAGAATGTAACAAGACTCACTTTATGCCCTCGACTTAACCTTATTATATAGCCTCCCATGCTATATAGCGGCCTATGCAACTAACTCATTTCTCAGCTATTCTTCAGCATGCGCTCTACTACCGTAGCAGTGATTCTAGGCCTTGCCGCTCTTCAAGTTGCCGTTGCTGCCCCAATCGGCTGTTCTTCTCCATGCACTCGCGAGTATAGAAGGGTGCATTATCGCAGCTTACCATGTGCACAGTATGCGAGCGATTGCTACCAAAACGCTCGAGTTTTGCCTGTCGTTAAGACGACGAATGTCCAATCCCCGTTATTGCGCCAGGTTTTCACCACGGTGACCAGAAAGCACGATAACCTGAACATTGCTAACGCCAACAGCAACAAAGGCTTCGATGTCAAGTATCAAGCAGGGCCCAGTCTCGAACTGGAGGGTGGGGCCAACGCATTAGAATACGCCAAGCAAAAGGGAGCGGAACACTCGGAAGATAGTTCTTTCTCTCCCTACGTTCTGATGCAGCCCACTCAAGATGTACAATACACGGCCCCTGTCGCAGAAATGCAATGCGTAGAAGATTGCCCAGAGCAAAATGTTCAATACAATTAGTGCGGTGACAATGCTTCAAATGTAGGCAGCCATCACCACACTATTACTGAAAATCTTCAATCAATAAAATTGAAATGACATTCTTATATTTGTTGTTACTTGTGATTATCATTAACTGTGTCTCCAGTGCTCTTTGCTTGCACACACCTGTATCATTATCAGAACTGCGGGCATTAATATTAGATATTCGCTTACGTACTAACATACTCACCCTCAGTCTTTAGTGATGCTGCCCTCCACCGAAAAGGTTGATATTAGAGAGAATGTCTGGCAGGGTTACCGGATTGACTTTGGTAATACAAAGATTCGAGATTGACAGACTGCCCAATGACTGTTAGCATTGTGATATTTCCTCTTATCATTTTTGTGCAAGCTAAGAGTAAAATGGATGATGAGGGTGGGGTTCGAACCCACGCCTCCGAAGAGACTGCGACCTGAACGCAGCGCCTTAGACCACTCGGCCACCTCACCAGCTTGTACTTAGACCTTACGAAAGGGTTTAAAAGGAAATATTCTTGAAGTACTACCATCACTCGAAGCAAGCATCATAAAGTATCTTTACCTATTGTTTTGTCGTAATTGTCTAGATGATACTGAGTAGTGAGTAATGGTCGTTCAAGACACTGTTGTTATCGATGCACAAATGTAAGAGATATGGCTTAGTAATGAATCCAATCCAAGAAAAGTACTACTTTATACCGGATGAACTAGACTGTTTAAATCCCAAACGTGATTAATATTAAAGTTGCATGTTGTGTGACTTATAAACCAAGAAGGTATAATTACGAATATAAAGGCCGTAGAGGAGTGTCTACTCAAGATATCCTCTTAGCCAGTGCTTTGATACTTGCATCCTCTTTTGCCGCTCCTCTTGAACGCAACCAACACAATACTACGGCAACCCCCGAGTATGTAGAGCTATATAAAAACGTAAAGGCGTGTAGTGAAGAATTTCCATCTTCATTCTGGACAGGAAGTAAGGTTCGCAGAATGCGTGAGGATGATCCAGGAGCTTTCTCAAAGCCTAGGTACACAGAGTGGAAGCGTGGCAAAGCGTGTTCTTGATGCAACTCATGGGATCGACATATTTTTTGTCGCCCTGGATTGCTTTTAGAAGACAGAAAAAGCCGGGAGAACTTAAGCCTAGTCTGTGGGGTTACCCAGCAAAAGGGCGGTAATGATATTTGCGGTTGTAACAAAGATTGCTGCGGGAGAGGAGCAAGTGCGGAAACAGTAACTTTCAAGGAATTTAGTGGCATGGTGGAGTAGGGATTATCTCGTATAGTATTGGATATGCAGCACAAAGTGGTGTCACATCAACAATATACAAGGGCAGCATATAAGTATCATAGCGATAGTGTGAGTAATGACCTGATTAATCCATGAAATAAGTTATAGCAATTTGTCCAGCCAAGCCTATATACCAGCCCACAAATACGTTATTCACTCCACATGCGCTTTATTACCGTAGCAGTGATTCTAGACCTTGCCGCAATCAGCGGTTACTCTCCATGCACTCGCGAGTATGGAAGGGTTCATTATCGCAGTTTACCATGTGTACAGTATGCGAATGATTGCTACCAAAACGTTGTTAAGTCGTCCAATGTTCAATCCCCGCTATTGTGCCAGGTTTGACCACCGTGACCAGAAACCACAATAACCTGAACATTGCTAATGCCAACAGCAATAAAGGCTTCAATGTCAAGTATCAAGCAGGACCCATTCTCGACCTGGAGGGTGGGGCCAACGCGCTGGAATATGCCAAGCAAAAGGGAGCGAAAATCCAGATAATAGCTCTTCATATCGCTACGTTCTGACGCAGTCCACTCAAGTCGTACAATACACAACCCCTTGGCAGAGACAATTCCCCCCAACAGATAAATCAACCTAAACTGAGGATGTTGGGTAGGCAAAACAAATAATCATTCTTTGCACGACTACTCTACTCTCACAGTCTCATTGAATATCAATCCATCGCAGATACAGTGTACTGGTCCAAAAAAATCGACAGACACCAAAAGAAATGGGAGCGCTCCACATTTGAAGATACTTTAGGATGTCAGTAAGCTCTTGTGAGCGCCAGTTTCAATGTTTATATACTTACTCCATCGAACTTTAAAATAAATGTATCGATTTTGGGAGTTAAATTGCCGTTTAAGTCAACATACGATTGTCTTATTCGTGAGACGCAAAACGACTCGTACTACGATGCGTGCACACAGGAATGGCACTGGTTATTTCATAGTCAATGTTTGCCGTCTACGACAGTACATATAATACATTTAGTTTCGTCGATTTCAATATTATGGGATTAGGCAACGAAATGCGAGAAAATTTCCAACGAATTTTTTCCTATAAATAGAGAGCATCTGTACTTTACAGGATTATGTATATAGTACATTCCCAGTACGCTCATTCTGACCGCTTGCTGTTATCCAACTATCGTTCAAAAATCAAATCAAAATATCAATCTATATTGCTACAAAATCACTTTGAAAGGAAAAATGCTTAAAATTTTGTTTGCAAAATGACACACTTGTTTGATTACGACTACAATTTTCTGATCTTTAAAATCAAATTCATAACGGAATGTTTAAGCGGGCACACAACTTTGTATAAAAATCGGAAAAGAGTAAGTCGATAGTCTCACTTTGTTGTAGCGCCTACTGATGACCATCCACTCAGACTGCTCCAGTGTGCTTGGTTTTCGTTGCTCTGTTGCCAGCCTCACGCATTCCCCAAGTCTTTAATAACCTTGACATCTCACAATTACTTGAAGATGCCCATGTCAACACTAGGCTCCAAAAAACATGGATAGAAATCATCAGAAGTGACCCACTACTGAAGCCTTCAACCAATCAGTTCTCCAGAAGCTTGAGATACAGAAAGACACCACTCTACCCAACTGTTAACTTATTCAAAAGTCAAACTAAGAAGGATTTAGGCTCTTGTGAGGACACAAATAGCTGAGCATAAGCAAATTTGATAAAAATAAGAGTGGTTGTGCAGATTATAGAGTATAATGTTTCAAGAGTCTCAGAGATACTGGAAGTGAATGGGAGAACAAGCAGAATTTGCGGTCTGCTCCTAATCATTCATCAAATATAAGAGTATCATCTTTACTTCACCATGGTCTTAACAATGCAAACATGAAGAATGCAATTATGATGGTTCCAAGAATATGTGTGCAAAGTTTGGGGCTGTTATGACAACTCTCAGTTATTTCATGTCTTAGGTATTTGATACTTGTGCTGAGTGACTCTTACAAGGTCAATTGCTAGAGCTCTTAAAGATTTGTAAATCACAATCTAGGTGTACAGAAAGCATAGATGTCACATCCCTTTGAGATATCTCAGACCTAGAATTCATCTAATAATCAGCTGGCATTCTGCTGGTATTCCAATGATATGCTGCAGGCATTCTGCTGGTGCTTTTCCTTTGGATTTCTAGCTGCACTTTAGGGGCAAGTAGAGAGTAGTTGATGATCAAATTTGGTATGAATACTAGTTAGTCTTGTCTCTAACTGAAAAGTAAGTCTGCCAAATAGCTATTACTATACATGTTGACAGCTGTAAGTTTAGTGAGACCTGGAACTCAACTGACATGTAATGGTATTCAGAAGGTCCTTTCTTGTTCTTTTCTCAAAGCATAAACACTATAAGTAAGATGAGAAGGATGCAAAAAGCATCAACAATAGTATACATTATCCAACTAAGCTATCTGGCAGCTATTTTTCATTGTGAACTAGTTTCTGTACTGGAGTTCAAGAGCAGCACCAAATGGGCTTACAGTAAGTGCTTATGCTGGTCAACAGACCCCTGATGACCTCCATAGGTAAGCACTTACTGCCAAAAAGGTCATCCTAAATACCTGGAAAGTAACAGGTAAAATCAGCAATGCAAGCAAAATAGGGTGATGATAGCTGCATGTCAGTGAATAACAACAGCAAGGTAGTGCTCCCTTTGCTCTACCTGTGCATTGTTCCCTCTGATCCAAGAGTAATGCATACAGCTGTGCTGAGAATATGTTAAGTGCATGCAGGTATTGCCATATAGCCAGTTTGGCTGTTGCACACCAGCTTTGCACTTCCAATGTTTTATTTGTTACTCTTAGTCAATGATGTACTTGACCTGGGCTGGTGTATGAGGTAGAGGATACTTTCAGTATACAAGGCTGGATAGAAAGGAGGCCAATGGTCAATGCATCAGCACCTCTGCAATATTTCAGGAACCCTATGTAGTACTGACTGCTGTTCATCAACCTTTAAAACTTTGCCAATATTACTATGCAGGTATTACCATATTACCAGTTTGGCTGTTGCATGCCAGCTTTGCACTTCCACTGTTTAATTTGTTACTCTTGATCAATGATGTACTTAACCTGGGCTAGTGCATGTGAGAGAGGATACTTTCAGAGTGCATGGCTGGATGCACAGGAGGCCAATGGTCAGTGCATCAGTGCCTCTGAAATATTTCAGGTACCCCATGGTACTGACTGCTGTGCATTGACATTTAAAACCTAGCCAATTTTACTTTGTCAGAAAATCTGGTACTCTAACTAATTTTCCCTAACCCAAGCATAACTAATCCCTGTCATGGTTTGATTTATCACTTCTCAGAGTCTATTTTCAGCTGTCACACCTGATCAATTCTCATGTGGTCATTATGTCCTCAACTGATATACTAAGCCTTTCCAAGTGATTAGTCATCTGAGATCTATCCAACTACTTAGCAGTTACCAAGACATCAGCTGATCAGTGATGCAGTTTTCATTAATCTTATGCACCCATCAGCATCCAAACTGATTTCAATTAGTCTAGTCTCTTGGCACTTACTAATTCAACTTGATCAGCAAAGTATAAGCAAAGCTTACTGAACCTTTTGGTTTAGTGTGTGTCTCAACAAAATTAAGATTGTGTCTCAGCAAATCAAGAATTTAGCAATTCTGTTGTAGTTTCTACCCAAGCCTAGCATATCTAGCACTCCCAAAAACACCAAACCTAGCCTGCATAGCAAACCAACTCTGTTGCCTTTATAGCCAAACCCAACTTTATACAAGACCAATATTAGACCAGAACCTCTCTGCTGATATTTCCACCACTCTCTGACAATTCTAAGATTCTGCACTTAGTTGTCACTTAGGTTCAGTTAAACCATTCAAGAGTCTTATTACACTTTTCTCTTAAACAAAACACTGACTTACTTTGTCTGCAGAGTTGTTTGATCTTGCACTACCATGTTGTAAGCTACTTATAGAGCAATATTACCATATAATGATTATATTCTTTGATATTATATATGGACAACAACTATTGAAAGAAGTACATACAACAGTGCTTTAAAGGTATACACCTATTTAGCTGCTCAATGTCATCCATATATTACCTCCCTGTAGTAATAGTGCCAAGAAATCTTGCAGTTTCTATCATGTGTGCACTTCTCATGGGTAGCATCAGCTCTAAAGTTGTATGTGCACATTTATATGATGCCCAGGCCAACAAAAGTGCTCCTTATGCATCTTAGGTAACTATCCCTCTGTTGAAGATCAGTTTTTTGCACACTAATTAGACTTGTTCTGTTGGATAGTGCCACATTGAGCCATGAGTGCCAAATGATGCCATAGTGTGCCAGGGAGGCTAAGTGAACCTATACTTGGCCACAGAGTGTGAAATATAGATCTGCATTTTCATGCAAAGCAGCCCCTGTGTTTCACCAATGGTGTTGGAGAAAATCCATTTTTTGACCTTTTTTTTTACGTCAATGTTGTGTGGGATGTGTAAGAGCACAAAAGGATTGAAAATATGCATTTGGTACTCAATACCCATGGCACTCTGAATCTAGCTCCTGTGGCTTGTAACATGTCACAACAATGCATGGCACTATCTTGGTCCACTGGTACTATCTGACACTATATTTAAATACTAGCCCTAAAGTAAGATCAATACAAAGCACTAATTGTGCCAGATAAGTGCCATGCATTGTTGTGACATGCTACAAGCCACAGGAGCTAGATTCAGAGTGCCATGGGTATTGAGAACCTGATGCATGTCTTCAGTTCTTCTGTGCTCTTACACATCCTGCACAACATTGATCCACAAAAAAACATCAAAAAATGGATTTTCTCCTGCATCATAGGTGAAACACCGGGGCTGCTTTCCATGAAGATGCAGATCTATGTTCCACACTCTGTGGCCCAGTATAGGCTCACTTGGCCTCTCTGGCACACTATGGCATCATTTGGCACTCATGGATCAATGTGGCACTATCCAACAGAACAAGTCTATTGTATTCTGGCTATAAACACTACATCATGGCAATACATGTATCAGAGCATTGAGCTTATAATCTTTATACCTCTGATATGCCATATGTCTGTGAGTACATATGTGTTTTGGAGTCTATGATGTGATTACAAAGTAGTTTACTTTAGTACCAAGCTGAGAGAACATCTCTAGGAGACTTTATGTCATTTGTCATCTATACTGCCAGATTGCATTCAATTAAACTTTAGTGGCAAGGAAAGTTAACAACCTGCCAATAGTGCCTCTTTTGTTGCTTATTACAGGTGCACACTTGTATGCTTATGTACTTTCAGCAGCTGTCCCCTGAGTTGAAGCTCAGGTACTGAGGTACTAGATGGAGTACTGGCCAAACATGCTCTATCTAACTGCTATAAATGTCAGAGCAGTAAGCACATCTATTACTTATTACTAGGTACAAAATATTTCAGTGAAGATACATGTTTGTATGACAAAGTCCATTATTATCCACAAGGCACCTAATTCTTTTGGAGGATCTAGATACATATTTATCTCACTGTCCATCCACAGCTGTGGTACCTGGAGTTCATTGGAAGCATTGGGTGTCATATGTTGACAGTGTAGGAGAAAGTGCCCAGGAGCTGCCAACCAATGGCAATATGATGCATCTACTGATTTTAGGTAAGGAGCTTTCATCAAGACTTGGGAGGCTTTGCTGCAAGCATAAGGATGCACATATAAATCTCTGATTTATGGTTTCTCTACTTTTACTAGATGCTTAGAGAACATAGATTTATGTTCACCTAGAGTCTCCTGAGGTGTGGATATTTAAGGAGATAGGAAGAAGAATAAATTACAGGTTCTGTCATATTCAAGTACCATCAGAATAATTACATTCAAGTACATCTGCAATCCAAAGAATGACTTATGGAGGAACATCAAGTACAGTAGAAAAGAAGTGAGCAAATATCCCTTTTGTATTGAGAAGCACAACAGTCTCAGTAAATGTGGAGTAAGTCAGATAAGGCAATGCCTGGCTTGGCACAACAACCAAGTATTACTTCTGAAGACAACCATATCAAGGTATGTCAGGTAACTCTTGCATGCCAGCCAACTTGAATACCGTTTCAAAAGCAATTTACACAAAAAGGAATGGGATTACACACATACAGGGGACCAGAATGGAGTAGGGAAAGGAAGTTTATTAGCCAGAAGTCTGGGAGTATTTTGAGATATTGGGCAGATACTCTTTGCCATGTGATGGCAGCTAGATGTACATTTGTAAAAGGCATATTCTATCAGCAATGCAAGGCATAGAGCAAGTTTACAAGTATTACACTCAGAAGCCACATGTTTGTGGTATTAGGACTGTAGACACTGCAAAGTGCTGCCAAGTTTTGTACCATATCAGACAGTCTAGTCATCAATACTATTACAATGCCTCCAAAAGTCAATTGAGAGCAGCACAAGTTTGTACTTGCTAGTATTGCAGTGGTGTCAATGTGGGATCCTGATGGCAAATATGGATTGGATCCACCTGTAGGATCAAATTACTTCTTACATGGTCAAGCAGGTTGCAAACTTATCCCTAAGACATCCCTGACATCTGCAAGTGGAGTTTAATTGTCATAGTCCCAAATGCTAGCTACCTTCACTTTCTTCAACCAATGCCCAAGAATCTCTTGGAAAAGGCCAAGCATACTAGAGCCTGGGAGCATACTGCACTATATGAGACAGTATGCCACTATGAAGCCACAACCACTCAGTTGTACAGTACATAAGCAGGATTTCTTTGCCATGGTGCTCATGTATTCAAGGTTGGACTATTATTTGTTAATTCACTCCTCTTAGTGGTCCATAACCATCCCCTGTGATGGATGTCTACTTGTATGGATACACCAAGCATTAGCTAGAACTTTGATTATTTGGCCTAGCTTACTATTCTGTCATAACTTCACTGCTGCCAGTATCATTGATTCTGAATACTATTCTTTGCCTGTTTCTTTGTGAATACCACAGTGCAGCTACTACTTGGGTAGTGCCCTTCCTAATACCTGATGTTTTTCTGCTTTGTACTCATGGCACCCTGGCTGACTATCAACATGTTCTTGAGAGGTCCATAGCCTTTTGATTTAACATCCCCACCATTTAGTGACTGAGAGTATATGGCATTGCTAATATATACCCTTAGTGTATCAATTATAAACTGACATTCAGTCTCCATTGGGATCTTTTAGTCACTGAGTTTTGTGCTTGCAGACTATAGACATATTGAAGCCTCAGGCTGAAGACCTCTGAAGGCCACAGCCTGAGGCTATGTATCTCAGCTGCATAGAGAGCAGTATTGTTGTTTGCAACAAATAAGAGACTTATATGGCAATTGTAGGTAGTTATGAGCCTAAGGATACAGATCCCAGCCTTTAACTCTTGGGTATAAACAGAAGAGCTGATGTCAGGTTCCAGGCATGCCCTGGCCTGAGTAAGAAGGTAAAGACAGTTCATCCAGGTATGACAAATATTTCCTCATTGTTATGGATCAGCCTGTGCAATATAGGACATACTCCATAGCAGATGAAGACACCTGTTATATTGATGGATGCTCTAACCAAGATACACAGTTCACAGAGCCCATGGAAGATGCCCAATATGGCAATGAGTGTGCTAAACAAAATGAGCACTATATTGAGTCTGTGGAATGACCTTAAAGCCATTAGATTTGCGTTGATTATATATTGCTTGCTTAATATGTAATAGCAGAAGTATGATCCATGCCAGCACAGGAACAAGAGTAAGGTTAGAGCAGAATAAAGCAGTCCCGCAATATCAGCCAGTAGTACCTTTCTGAGTAGCCAAAATGGATAAGTCAGCTGGCGCAGATAGTTGATACAATATCTGGTCAAGTTCCTGAGAGCTGTGAAGCGATGGACTCCAGAATTTCGGCATATATGGCATTGTACGGAGACTGCTCTACTTGCTAATTGCTTACATGAATAGGAGTAGTAATGACTACATGATCCATGAACCTATTTATTGTAGTGGGATCACAATAGTATTAGGCCTGTTCATATCATTAGCTGTCTCTGTATCTACGTCTACGGTAACATGATGTCTGATCGTCATCTTCAATCGAGTCTTGGTTTTCATCCTTGTCGGGAGTAAATGATTGCACATATGTCAGCGTAGATGGTTGGAAAGTGCCTGAGCATTCTGTGCGGAGTTAGTTTAAACATTGTCCAACCAGGGATGGCATCGATGGTTCAGTCCCATGGTCTACTTATTGGTTGTCATGTGTAGCTATGGGTGTGGCAAAATACACACCGAATAGGATGAAGTGATTAGAAAAGAGGCGGAAATTGATGACAGTTGAGTCCTATGTTGATAGCTATTCGAGGTGCCCAATCATCAAGCAATCCACAGCCAATTGATCCACGTTCTTCATTGCCTCAACAATCTTCCATCTATTGCTCACCACGATAGCTCACCACGATAGCTCACCACCATTCCATTTTAGTAGTTTATCTGTTATTATTCGTAATTTTGTGGGAACAAAACGAAAATGAATCATGGGAGTGTTTACATGAATGTCCATGATTAGGTTTTGACGTCTAATATGCCTGACAGAAGTATTCTTATTGCTTGTCCTACGCTGTTTCTTCCTGATATCAGTTGGTGTAATCTTGTTTGTATGTGTTGGATAGCCTACAGATATAGCGATTTTGTGATGGGATTTATTATGACATCAAGAAAAATAAATAAACAATCCTCTTCAATTTTGATCTTGCTATACCACTTTGGAAGGGACAAACTAAAATAACTCATACTACGCCTCTTCAAGCTATGGCTTGAGGTGAGCACACAGGAATGGCTTCGGTCTTACGTAGTTCTTGATTTCATAGTTTTAGAATGCTAAGCTAATCTGGTTATATAGCAACCTGTAGCAATCTTTGTGAGTGTTTTGGGATATCTTCACCAGCCATCAGCCGATAGTATACTGAGCCAGATTTACGATGCATTGCATCAACCACCTTAGGTGGGTTTAGCAAAAATGCAACTCTCCATCACTTCATACATCGCCTCTACCCAATTGACCTCTATTGCACCAGATAAGTCTTCAAGTCGGAGCATTAACCGGGGGTTGTGTTGAGTTGAAATTATAGAGCCATAAGAGTAGTGATAGCCAAGGGTATCAATGTGTATTCATCATAAAATTATCACAACTATAAGGATGTGAATGAGGGCAAAGATGGAGGCGAAGGTGAGGACTCGATAGAAGACACTTCAGCTCAGCCAGAGTCATCCTACAACATGCCAAACTGCAATATAGTCGATAGGCAACCAAGACAGGCCTTGTTGGACAGAGTGAACGCTCACTCATCCAGTGGTGCTGATGCTCTGTCGAACTCCAATCAGTTTGACCAAGCGCAGGTTATCGACCGAACCCTCTATCAGCCTGAGCAGCAACAGCCCTTAGATCGTCATCACCCAGCCAGCCACCCGTAGCCATGTTGGACGCCAGAAGTACAAGAGATCTGCGCATAAGTACTTCAAGAACAGATACATTGAATAAATAAATATGACATTTGGCCACCTTAGATTAATATGAAACATCATCAGCCGTGATTCGTGAATTACCACACTACTGCTGAAATATCAAAAGCATATGTGTATATATTAGGGTATATATTGGTGTATTTATCAGTGTATTTATCGTGTTGTAACCAAATAAAGTACGCGATATCAATGCGATTCAGCCGATGATGGCAGAGCGAATGCTAATTTTCAATCTGATAAAGTGTGAGTTCATCAAAGTTAACTAACTATTGCTACGATCAGCGTTGTAACCATGTTATAATGGTTCCCATGCTATATATTCCCAAGTGTACTTGGCAATGAACTCAGTAGTTCTCAAAGATGCGTGCATTCATTGTATCCTTGATCTTGGGCCTTGCCTCTCTTCAAGCCGCCGTTGCTGCTCCAGTCCCATGCTCCGAATCATGCAACCGTGAGCATAGAAGAGTCCGTTATCGCAGGTATTCATGCTCGGACCAAGAAAGCAACTGCTACCAGCAAGTCCAGGTTCAGCCCACTGTTGAAACGTCAAACGTCCAAGTGCCATTGTTGCGTCAGGTGTTCACCACCGTGACCAGAAAGCATGACAATCTGAACACTGCCAACGCCAACAGTGACAAGAGTCTCAATGCTCAGTTTCAAGCAGGTCCTAGCCTCGAAGTAGAAGGCTCAGCCAGCGCATCCGAGTACGCCAAACAGAAGGGTGCTGAACACTCCGAAGATGGCTCTGGTTACCCCATTGTTATGGTTCAGCCTGCGCAAGATGAGACATACTCCACACCAGTAGTGGACACCCAATGCATCGAAGGATGCTCTGACCAAGATACACAGTACACTGAGCCCATGGAAGATGTTCAATGTGGCGATAACTGTGCTAATCAGGACCCACAGTATACTGAGCCCATGGAAGACACTCAATGACCCAACGACTGCACTTGAGCCCAAATGCAATAAAGTTCCATTATTCATTTTATTTTTCGCCTCATATGTGAGCAGAAATATAGCCATTAACAGCATGGGAGCAAAGAGCGTTTGACAAACCAAAAACCAAGCCAATTTCCACACTTCATTCTGATGATCCGAAGTCCAGTCACCAATTCAGGAGAAGGGTAAGAAACGTCTTGAAGTACTGCTTGAAGGTAGTGAGAGGCTTATTTGATATGCTCAACGAGGGCTTAGTCAATATGGAGATCGGGCATCCTAGAGTGTATCGCTATCTCAAAAAGTCCAACTACTGCTCACTACCATTACCAGAAAACATGGTATCCTGAGTGCACATATAATATGCACCACTAATTATAATTAAGAAAATTAGCGCTTGATCGGCTCTTTCCCTTACTTCGATCTCTGTTGATACTCGTTTGTTCCACCCATCCCTGTGGGCACATCTCTTATGTATCTTTTTTTCCTAGTGTCCATATTTGAAAGCTTGCTTACAGAAGAACTGTGTGTACTTGATAGCTTACATGAATAGGGAAACTGGTGTGACATCGATGGTTCAGTCACAGTGCTGCCACCAAAGTCCACTGGGGCCTACTTGTTGGTTACCATATGTAGCAATGGGTGATGCATAGGATACACTGAATAGGAATACAAAGTTTAGTTTACTATATTATTGAACTAACTTGAGTTAAATCAATCCTATGTTAAAAGCTATTCTATGCGGCCAATCATCAAACAATCCACGACTACTCACCACTATTCCATTTTAGTAACTTATTCGTTATTATTCGCAATTCAGAGGGGACACAACCAAAATAATTCACATTGTCATGTGAGGAGTTGTCAGATGTTCTGAGCATAAAGGTTTTAACGTCGAATATGCCTGACCGAAAGGCACTGCGTATCCATATCTATGTTTGGTTATTTCGGTTGATGCTCATTCCACTCATCCCTGTAGTCACATCTCCGCTGTTTCTTCCGGATATCAGTTGTTATAATCTTATTTGCAGAAGAAATGTGCGTGTTTTATAGCATGCACAAATAGCGATTATATGACAGGATTTATTATGAATGCCAAACCAATGTTTACATGATCCGATTGAGTCAAAAGCGGCCGCTGTATCTACTTCTACGGTAGCGTCGTTGACAACGTTTGCACGATGGCTGATCGTCGTCGTCACTCGAGTCTTGAGTATCATCCTCGTCGGGAGTAATTGATTGTACATATGTCGGTGCAGATGGTTGGTATAATGTCTGATCTACTTGCTGCACTTGCTCAAATTGATTCTGGTTGGAAAGTGCCTGAGCGTTCTGTGCAGAATGAGTCTGAGCGTTGTCCAACAATGGATAGGCGTTCGGGGACTCTAGTTGATAGTATGTTGGTGCATATGACACTAATGGTTCATTGTCGGCATTGCCGCCAAAGTCCACTGGGATACCCTGGCTTACTTGCTGGTTGTCATATGTTGCAATGGGTGATGCATAAGATACACCGAATAGGAATACTAAGGCGGATAGAATGCGGAAAGTGCGTTGCATGTTGGCTCCTGATGACACACTGGAAGGCAAACAGTTGCTTTGCTAGATTCATCAGCGATCATCAGCAACCAAACCCAGTTTACTAAATTATGAAGCAAAGGTGAGTAAAGTTAATCAGCATTTCACTTTCATTGCAATGATCAGTGAATAGGTGTTGATTAACACCGTAATCCCGGCGACCAATCACTTCAGTACATCAAGAAAAATAAATAAACATTCGTCTTCAATTCTGGGCTTGCTCTACCACTTTGGAAGGGACAAACTAAAATGACTCATACTACGCCTTTTCAAGCTATGGCTTGAGGTGAGCACACAGGAATCGCGTCGTTCTTGCGTAGTTCTCGATTTCATCGTCGAAGGCTACTAAGCTACTCTGATTATATAGTACCCTGCAGCTATTTTTATGAGTATGTTGGGATTATGAACGAATTAACATCTTCACCGGCCATCAGTCGATAGTATACTGAACTATATTTACGATTTAGCATTATGCATTGCTTCGACCACCTCAAGTCCGCTTAGCAAAAATGTAACTCGCCATCACTTTGCTGGCTTCATATATCACCTCTATCCAAGCGATCTCTATTGCAGCAGATGAACCTAGAGTTGCGTTGATTTGAGATCGTAGATTCATAGGGATAGTGATCGCTAAGGGTATTAATGTGTACCTATCACTATGACTATCAGCATGTGGCTTTCCAAATCTTCAATGATGTAGCTACTTTTTCTTTTGGCCATCGTTGTTGCTCCAATTCCACGCTCCAAATCATT
This sequence comes from Basidiobolus meristosporus CBS 931.73, assembly GCA_002104905.1. Lineage (NCBI taxonomy): Eukaryota > Fungi > Basidiobolomycota > Basidiobolomycetes > Basidiobolales > Basidiobolaceae > Basidiobolus > Basidiobolus meristosporus. The sequence goes on along the minus strand of MCFE01000283.1, from coordinate 79,196 downwards.
ATCGTAGTTCGTCATGCTCCGATTGAGCAAGTAACTGCCACCAGCAGGCCCGAGTTCTGCCAACTGTAGAGACTTCGAATGCCCAAGTACGATTGTACGTTGAAGGATGCGTTGATCAGGATATACAAAACACTGAGCCCATGGAAGTTGCTCAGTTTGGCAATGACTGTGCTAATCAGGACTTACTGTATGCTGACTTTATGGACGACACTCAACGTACCGACAACTGCACTTAATTCAATAAATCTCGATTATCCATATCATTTGCTCTTAACGCCAATCTAACTTGATTGCTAATAGCTAAACCAGGTAGTTAGTTGATGGGCAACAAAAGCAGGACATAGCATGTGAATTCCTGGCCTCAAGTGAGTCTGATACAGGGTGTAGTATAGTAGACTATGTCAAATACCACTATAAAGTGAGCTTACGACTGGTTTTACGATATTCATCAAAATGCAGCTTACTCTCACTTTACTCGCTTTGTACTTTGCTTATATCCATGCATTCCCTGCCACAGAAGATACCTCTTCTCAGGTGAGCTACGGTGACAATTTGTGCGGGGAGCAAGTAAGTCCTTGCTACCCAGAAACTCAATCACCTGCAGATGACTATCAGCCGGAACAGGACGAGGGTGATCACTATATGGATGAGAATGGGGGTGAAGATGAAGGCGAAGGTGTGGACTCAATGGATGGCACTACAACTCAGCCAGAATCATCCTACGAGATGCCCAACTTCAATATAGCCGACCTGCAACCAAGACAGGCCTTGTTGGACAGAGTGAACGCTCATTCATCCAGTGATGCTGATGCTCTGTCGAACTCTGATCAGTTTGACCAAGCGCAGGTTATCGACCAAACCCTCTATCAGCCTAAGCAGCAACAGCCTCAGATCATTATCACTCAGCCAGCCACCCGTAGCTATGGTGGAGGCCAGAAGAAGTACAAGAGGTCGGCACATAAGTACTTCAAGATCAGATATTTCAGTGGGAATCGATACATTGAATAAATAAACATTTCATTTGGTCACCTAATATTGATATGAAACATCATCAGCTGTGGTTCGTGAATTACCACACTACTGCTGAAATATCAAAAGCATATGCGTATATATTGGTGTATTTATCAGTGTATTTATCGTGCTGTAACCAAATAAAGTACGCGATATCAATGCGATTGAGCCGATGATGGTAGAGCGAATGCTAATTTTCAATCTGACAAAGTGTGAGTTCATCCAAGTTAACTAACTATTGCTACCATCAACGTTGTAACCATGTTATACTGGTTCCCATGCTATATATTCCCGAGTGTACTTGGCAATGAACTCAGTAGTTCTTACAGATGCGTACATTCATTGTATCCTTGATCTTGGGCCTTGCCTCTCTTCAAGCCGCCGTTGCTGCTCCAGTCCCATGCTCTGAATCATGCAACCGTGAGCATAGAAGAGTCCGTTATCGCAGGTATTCATGCTCGGACCAAGCGAGCGACTGCTACCAGCAAGTCCAGGTTCAGCCCACTGTTGAAACGCCAAACGTCCAAGTGCCATTGTTGCGTCAGGTGTTCACCACCGTGACCAGAAAGCATGACAATCTGAACACTGCCAACACCAACAGTGACAAGAGTCTCGATGCTCAGTTTCAGGCAGGCCCTAGCCTCGATGTAGAAGGTTCAGCCAGCGCATCAGAGTATGCCAAACAGAAGGGTGCTGAGCACTCCGAAGATGGCTCTGGTTACCCCACTGTTATAATTCAGCCTGCACAAGATGAGACATACTCCACACCAGTAGTGGACACCCAATGCATCGAAGGATGCTCTGACCAAGATACACAGTACTCTGAGCCCATGGAAGATGTTCAATGTGGCGACAACTGTGATAATCAGGACTCACAGTATACTGAGTCCATGGAAGACACTCAATGACCCAGCGACTGCACTTGAGCATAAATCCAATAAAGTTCCATTATTCATTTTGTTTTTCGCCTTTTACGTGATAACAGAAATATAGTCGTTACCATCATGAAAACAAGGGTATTTGACAAACTGATGACCCAAAGTCCAGCGACTAATCCAGGAGAAGGGTAAGAAACGTCTTGAAGTACTGCTGGAAGGTAATGGGTAGCTTATTCAATAAGTTTTTTATGGGTTTAGTCAATATGCAAATCGGGTCTCCTTGAGTGTATCGCCATTCCAAGCTAGAGTCAGCTATTATAGAGGGTAGAATACATGATAATGTAAGGAGAACTCGGAGCGTGTCAAATCCAATAATCTGGAACTTTTGACTCATACTTATTGGTATCAGCAGAGTGAGGAAATACCAAAGCCCAATTATTGCTCACTACCATTACCAGCACATAACTAATATGCATTCTTATTGTAATTGTGAAAATTGGTGCTTGATCGGCTCTTTCCCTTACTTCAACATCTGTTGATACTCGCCATTGTTCCACCTATCCCTGTGGTCATGTCTCTTTTGTGATTTTTTCCTAGTGTTAATTGTCGGAAGATGGAGTGATGTCGGTTATATATTGCATTATCTTATTTATTAAACCTATTCATATCAATAGCTGTCTCTGTATCTACGTCTACGGTAGCGTCGTTGACAACGTTTACACGATGGCTGATCGTCGTCGTCACTCGAGTCTTCAGCGTCATCCTCGTCGGGAGTAAACGATTGCACAAATGTCGGCGCAGATGGTTGGTACAATGTTTGATCTACTTGCTGCACCTGGTCGTACTGATTCTGGTTGGAAAGTGCCTGAGCGTTCTGTGCGGAATTCGTCTTCACATTGTCCAACAATGGATAGGCGTTTGGGGACTCTAGTTGATAGTATGTTGGAGTGTATGACATTGATGGTTCATTGTCGGTGTTGCCACCAAAGTCCACTGGGATGCCCTGGTCTATTTGCTGGTTGCCGTACGTTGTAATGGGCGATGCATAAGATACACCGAATAGGAATACTAAGGCGGATAGAATGCGGAAAGTGCGTTGCATGTTGGCTCTTGATGACACACTGGAAGGCAAACAGTTTCTTTTATGTATAGTTTGCTAGATTCATCAGCGATCATCAGCAACCAAACCCAGTTTACTAAATTATGAAGCAAAGGTGAGTAAAGTTAATCAGCATTTCATTTTCATTGTAATGATCGATGAGTAAAAGCTGATTAACACCGTAATCCAAGCGACCAATCACTTCAGTACATCAAGAAAAATAAATAAACATTCGTCTTCAATTCTGGGCTTGGCATACCACTTTGGAATGACAAACACGGTAGCGAAGGGACTCGCCAAAATGACTCATACTACGCCTTTTCAAGCTATGGCTTGAAGTGAGCACACAGGAATGGCTTCATTCTTACGTAGTTCTTGATTTCATAGTCGTAGAACGCTAGGCTACTCTGGTTATATAACAACCTGTAACAATCTTTGTGAGTGTTATGGGATCATGACTGAATTAATATCTTCACCAGCCTTCAGTCGATAGTATACTGAGTTGAATTTACGATGTAGCATTATGCATTGCACCAATCAGCTTAGCTTAGCAAAAATGTGACTCACCATCACCTCTGTCCAAGTGATCTTCCAGTGTAGCAGACGAATCTTCGAGTTGTGTTGATCTGAAACTGAAGAGCCGTAAGAATAGTGATTGTTAAGGGTATTAATGTGTATTTATCACAGCACTTCAACTGCTAGTTTCTAATGCCCCGACCGAGCAAGTGACTGTTAACAGCAAGTCCAAGTTCTGCATACTGTTGAAACGTCGAATGTCCAAGTGCCATTATTATGTCAAGTGTTCACCACTGTTACCAAAAAACATGGCAATCTGAGCACTGCTAACGCTGATAGGGAAAAGAGTCTTAATACCAAGCTGGCCCTAGCCTCGAAGTAGAAGGTTCAGCCAGCGCATCCGAGTACGCCAAACTGAAGAGTGCTGAGCAATCAGACGATGACTCTAATTTCCCATTGTTGTGACTTAGCCTGCACAAGATGAGACATACACTACACCAGTAGTAGACACCCAATGCGTTGAAGGATGCGCTGATCAAGATACTGAAAGGAATACAAGAGATCGGCTCGGATATTATAGTGGAAATAGACACAATGAACATCATTTCACTTGACCACCTTATATTAAAATGAAACATCAGCATTGATTCGTAAATCACTATACTACAGCTGGAATATCAAAAGCATATGTGCATTTATTGGTGTATTTATCAGTGTATTTATCCTCCTGTAATCATGCAAACTACGCGATGATGGTAGACAGAATGCAAATTTTCAATCTGATCAAAGTTAACTAACTATTGCTGCCATCAATGTTAAAACCATATTATACTGGCTCCCATGCTATATATTCCAGAGTGAATTCAGCAATGAACTCAGTAGTTCTCAAAGATGCGTGCATTCATTGTTTCATTGATCTTGGGCCTTACCTCTCTTCAAGCCGCCGTTGCTGCTCCAGTCCCATGCTCCGAATCATGCAACCGTGAGCATAGAAGAGTCCGTTATCGCAGGTATTCATGCTCGGACCAAGAAAGCAACTGCTACCAGCAATCCCAGGTTCAGCCCACTGTTGAAACGTCAAACGTTCAAGTGCCACTGTTGCGTCAGGTGTTCACCACCGTGACCAGAAAGCATGACAATCTGAACACTGCCAACGCCAACAGTGACAAGAGTCTCGATGTTCAGTTTCAAGCAGGCCCTAGCCTCGAAGTAGAAGGTTCAGCCAGCGCATCCGAGTATGCCAAACAGAAGGGTGCTGAGCACTCAGACGATGGCTCTGACTACCCTACTGTTATAATTCAGCCTGCAGAAGATGAGACATACTCCACACCAGTAGTGGACACCCAATGCATCGAAGGATGCTCTGACCAAGATACACAGTACACTGAGCCCATGGTAGATGTTCAATGTGGTGATAACTGTGCTAATCAGGACCCACAGTATACTGAGCCCATGGAAGACACTCAATGAACCAACGACTGCACTTGAGCCCAAATCCAATAAAATTTCATTATTCATGTTATTTTTCGCCTCGTATGGGATAGCAGAAATATAGCCGTTACCATCAAGAAAATAAGGGTATTTTACTAACTCAACACCATGCCAATTTCCGCATTTCCCTCTGATAACCCGAAGTCCAGTGACCAATCCAGGAAAAGGGTAAGAAACGTCTTGAAGTACTGCTTGAAGGTCATGGGTAGCTTATTCAATAGGTTTTATGTGGGTTTAGTCAATATGGAAATCGGGTCTCCTTGAGCATATCACCATTCCAAGAAGTTCTAACATGAGTCCGCTATTATAGAGGGTAGGATACATGATAAATAAGGAGAATTCGGTGTGTGTCAAATCCAATAGTCAGGTGCTTTTGACTTATACTCACTGGTACCAGCAGAGTGAGAAAATACCAAAGCCCAACTATTGCTTACTACCATTACCAGCACATAACTAATATGCACTACAGACAAATGATTCTTATTGTAATTGAGAAAATTGGTGCTTGATCGGCTCTTTCCCTTACTTCGATCTCTGTTGATACTCGCCCTTGTTCCACCCATCCCTGTGGGCACATCTCTTATGTATCTTTTTTTCCAGTGTTCATATTTGAAAGCTTATTTACACAATAATTGTGTGTACTTGATAGTCTACATAAATAGGGAAACTGGTGTGACATCGATTACATGTAAGTAATAAAATGTAGAAATACCAACAACCTGTTCTCATCAATAGCAGTCTCTGTATCTACGTCTACACGATGGCTGATCATCGTGGTTACCCAAGTCTTGGTTTTCATCCTCGTCTGGGGTAAATGATTGTACAAATGTCGACGTAGATGGTTGGAAAGTGCCCGAGCATTCTGTACGGAATTAGTTTCAACATTGTTCAACTAGGGATAGGTGATCGGGGACTCCAGCTGGTAACCTGCCGGCGCATATGGCATCGATTATTCAGTCTCATAGTCCACTTGGACACTCTGGTTTACTTATTGATTGCCATATGTAGCAATGGGCAATGCATAGGATACACCGAATAGAAATACCAATGTGGACAAAATGCGTGGATAAAATTCGGAAATTACGTCGCATATTGGCACTTAGTTACATACTGGAATACAAAAAGTTGCTTTTGTTTTTATCAACAATCATCAGCAGCCGAAGCTCAGTTGATAGCTATTCTATGCGGCCAATCATCAATAAAAACAATCCACAGCCAATTGAGCCTATGTATCATCGATCTACGTATTTCATTACCTATACCATCATCCATTTATTGCTCACCACGACTGCTTGCCATTATTCCATTTTAGTTTATTCAATATTGCTCGCAAATTGGAGGGTACTAAACCAAAATGTTTCATGTGAGGAGGCATTGCTCATTCCACACATCCCTGTGGTCACGTCTCCTCTGATGTCAGTTGGTGTAATGTGTGTGTTGGATAGCTTACAGAAGTAGCGATTATTTTATAGGATTTATTTTGAATGCCAAACTAGTGTTATCATGACCCGATTGAATCAAAAGCGGCCGCTGTATCCACGTCTACGGTAGCGTCGTTGACAACGTTTACACGATGGCTGATCGTCGTCGTCACTCGAGTCTTCAGTGTCATCCTCGTCGGGAGTAATTGATTGCATATATGTCGGTGCAGATGGTTGGTACAATGTCTGATCTACTTGCTGCACCTGGTCGTACTGATTCTGGTTGGAAAGTGCCTGAGCGTTCTGTGCGGAATTCGTCTGAGCGTTGTCTAGCAATGGATAGGCGTTTGGGGACTCTAGTTGATAGTATGTTGGAGTGTATGACATTGACGGTTCATTGTCGGTGTTGCCACCAAAGTCCGCTTGGATACCCTGGTCGAAGTACGGATACTGTTCTATTTGCTGGTTGTCATACGTTGTAATGGGCGACGCAGAAGATACACCGAATAGGAATACCGAGGCGGATAGAATGCGGAAAGTGCGTTGCATGTTGGCTCTTGATGACGCAGTGGAAGGCAAACAGTTGCTTTTATGTATGGTTTGCTAGATTCATCAGCGATCATCAGCTACCAAACCCAGCTTACTAAATTATGAAGCAAAGGTGAGTAAAGTTAATCAGCATTTCACTTTCATTGTAATGATCAGTGAATAGGTGCTGATTAACACCGTAATTCCGGCGACCAATCACTTCAGTACATGAAGAAAAATAAATAAACATTCTTCAATTCTGCGCTGCCGCACGATTTGGGAATGACATTAGCAGTTGTGAAGAGACAAACCAAAATGACTCATACTACGCCTTTTCAAGCTATGGCTTGAGGTGAGCACACAGGAATGGCTTCGTTCTTACGTAGTTCTTGATTTCATAGTCGTAGAATTGTAACCTGCTCGGGTTATATAGCGACCTGTAGCTATTTTAATGCGTATTATGGGATTATGAATGAATTCATATTTTACCAGTCATCATTCGGTAGCATACTGAGCTAGATTAACGATTTAGCATCAAGCATTGCATCAACCACCACAAGATGATACAGCGCCTCTATCCAAGGGATCTCTAACGCCGCAGATGAACTTCAAGTCGATACATGAACCTAGATTTGCGTTGATTTCAAATTGTAGATTCATAGGAATAGTGGTTGCTTAGGGTATTAATGTGAATTTATCACTGCGACTATTAACATATGGCTTTCCAAATGCTCAATGACGTAGCTACTTTTTCTTTTGGCCGTCGTTGCTGCTTCAATACACTGAGCCCACGGAATATGCTCAGTGTTGTAATGATTGTGCTTAGCAGGACTCACCGACTGCAGACTTTATGGAGGACACTTAATGTACCGATAACTGCACTTAATTCAATAAATCTCGATTATCCATATGAGCCCATATCTTCACAAGTACTTAGTGGAAAGTCAACCACGGCTGGACATGGCATGTGAATTCATGGCTTCAAGTGAGTCAGATATAGGATGCAGTATAATAGACTACGCCAAATACCACTATAAAGTGAGCTTACGACTAGTTTTACGCTATTCATCAAAATGCAGCTTACTCTCGCTTTGTTCGCTCTGCACTTTGCATCTATCCATGCATTACCCGCCACAGAAGATACCTCTTCTCAGGTTAGCAACGAGAACAACTTGTGCGGGGAGCAAATAAGTCCTTGCTACCAAGAAACTCAATCGCCTGCATATGACTATCAGCCGGAACAGGATGAGGGTGATAGCTATATGGATGAGAATGAGGGCGAAGATGAAGGCGAAGGTGCGGACTCAATGGATGGCACTACAACTCAGCCAGAGTCATCCTACAACATGCCCAACTTCAATATAGCCGATATGCAACCAAGACAGGCCTTGTTGGACAGAGTGAACGCTCACTCATCCAGTGATGCTGATGCTCTGTCGAACTCTAATCAGTTTGACCAAGCGCAGGTTATCGACCAAACCCTCTATCAGCCTAAGCAGCAACAGCCCCGGATCATTATCACTCAGCCAGTCACCCGTGGCTATGGTGGAGGCCAGAAGAAGTACAAGAGGTCGGCACATAAGTTCTTCAAGATCAGATATTTCAGTGGGAATCGATACATTGATTAAATAAACATTTCATTTGGCCACCTTATATTAATATGAAACATCATCAGCCGTGCTTCGTGAATTACCACACCAAAGCTGAAATTTTGTCAAAAGCATATGCGTATATATTGGTGTATTTATCAGTGTATTTATCGTGCTGTAACCATATAATCTACGCGATATCAATGCGATTGAGCCGATGATGGTAGAGCGAATGCTAATTTTCAATCTGACAAAGTGTGAGTTCATCCAAGTTAACTAACTATTGCTACCATCAACGTTGTAACCATGTTATACTGGTTCCCATGCTATATATTCCCGAGTGTACTTGGCAATGAACTCAGTAGTTCTCAAAGATGCGTGCATTCATTGTATCATTGATTTTGGGCCTTGCCTCTCTTCAAGCCGCCGTTGCTGCTCCAGTCCCATGCTCCGAATCATGCAACCGTGAGCATAGAAGAGTCCGTTATCGCAGGTATTCATGCTCAGACCAAGCAAGCAACTGCTACCAGCAAGTCCAGGTTCAGCCCACTGTTGAAACGCCAAACGTCCAAGTGCCATTGTTGCGTCAGGTGTTCACCACCGTGACCAGAAAGCATGACAATCTGAACACTGCCAACGCCAACAGTGACAAGAGTCTCGATGTTCAGTTTCAAGCAGGCCCTAGTCTCGAAGTAGAAGGCTCAGCCAGCGCATCCGAGTACGCCAAACAGAAGGATGCTGAACACTCAGAAGATGGCACCAATTACCCCACTGTTATAATTCAGCCAGCACAAGATGAGACATACTCCACACCAGTAGTGGACACCCAATGCGCTGAAGGATGCTCTAACCAAGATGCACAGTACACTGAGCCCATGGAGGATGTTCAATGTGTCGATGACTGTGCTAATCAGAACTCACAGTATACTGAGCCCATGGAAGACACTCAATGAACCAAAGACTGCACTTAAGTCCAAATCCAATAAAGTTACATTATTCATTTTATTTTTCGTCTCATATGTGATTGCAGAGATATAGCCATTACGAAATATGGGAACAAGAGCGTTTGACAAACTCAACACCACGCCAATCTCCATACTTCCCTCTGATGACCCGAAGTCCAGCCACCAATTCAGGAGAGGGGTAAGAAACTGGTAAAGCTCGGCTATGCACGTCTTTAAGTCCTGCTTGGAGGTAGTGGGTGGCTCATTTAATAAGCTCAACAAGGGCTTAGTCAATATGGAGATCGGACATCCTAGAGTGTGGCTGACCGTCATCGTCACTCAAGTCTTGGTCTTCATCCTCGTCGGGAGTAAATGGTTACACATATGTCGACGTAGATGGTTGGAAAGTGCCTGAGCATTCTGTGCGGAGTTAGTTTAAACATTGTCCAACAACGATAGGTGACTGGGAACTCTAGCTGACAATCTGTCGGTGCATATGGAATCGATGGTTCAGTCTCATAGTCCACTTGGACACCCTGGTCTACTTATTGGTTGCCATATGTAACAATAGGCGATGCACAGGATACACCAAATAGGAATACCAAGGTGAATAAAATGCGGAAATTACGTTGCATATTGGCACTTAGTTACACACTGGAATACAAAAAGTTGCTTTTGTTTTATCAACAATCATCAGCGGCCGAAGCTCAGCTAAGTTGATAGCTATTCTAGGTGGCCAATCATCAATAAAAACAATCCACAGCCAATTTAACTCATGTATCATCGATCTACGTATTTCATTAGCTATACCATCATCCATTTATTGCTATCCACGATTGCTCACCACTATTTCATTTTAGTAGTTTGTTCAATATTGCTCGCAAATTGGAGGGTACAAAACCAAAATGATTCACACTATTGTTTAAGGGTTCATTGCCAGAATGTTCATGATGCTCATTCCACTCATCCCAGTGGTCACGTCTCCGCTGTTTCTTCCGGATATCAGTTGTTATAATCTTGTTTGCAGAAGAAATGTGTGTGTTTTATAGCTTGCAGAAATAGCGATTATATGATGGGATTTATTATGAATGCCAAACTAGTGTTTACATGATCTGATTGAATCAAGAGCTGCCTCTGTATCCACGTCTACGGTAGCGTCGTTGACAACGTTTGCACGATGGCTGATTGTCGTCGTCACTCGAGTCTTCAGTGTCATCCTCGTCGGGAGTATTTGATTGCACATATGTCGGTGCAGATGGTTGGTACAATGTCTGATCTACTTGCTGCACTTGCTCAAATTGATTCTGGTTGGAAAGTGCCTCAGCGTTCTGTGCAGAATTAGTCTGAGCGTTGTCCAACAATGGATAGGTGTCTGGAGACTCTAGTTGATAGTATGTTGGTGTGTATGACATCAATGGATCATTGTCGGCATTGTCACCAAAATCCACCGGGATGCCCTGATCTACTTGCTGGTTGTCATACGTTGCAATGGGCGATGCATAAGATGCACCGAATAGGAATACTAAAACGGATAGAATGTGGAAAGTGCGTTGCATGTTGGCTCTTGATGACACACTGGAAGGCAAACAGTTGCTTTTATGTATGGTTTGCTAGATCCATCAACGATCATCAGCAACCAAACCCAGTTTACTAAATTATGAAGCAAAGGTGAGTAAAGTTAATCAGCATTTCACTTTCATTGCAATGATCAGTGAGTAAGAGTTGATTAACACCGTAATTCAAGCGACCAATCACTTCAGCACATCAAGAAAAATAAATCAACATTTCTCTTCAATTCTGGGCGTGCTATACCACTTTGGTATGACAGGACGAGGGTGATCACTATATGGATGAGAATGAGGGCGAAGGTGAGGACTCAATGGATGACACTTCAACTCAGCCAGAGTCATCCTACAACATGCCAAACTTCAATGTAGCCGACATGCAACCCAGAAAGGCATTGTTGGACAGAGTGAACGTTCACTCGTTCAGTGATGCTGATGCCCTGTCGAACTCTAATCAGTTTGACCAAGCGCAGGTTATCAACCAAACCCTCTATCAGCCTAAGCAGCAACAGCCCCAGATCATCATCACTCAGCCAGCCACCCGTGGCTACGGTGGAGGCCAGAAGAAGTACAAGAGGTCTGCATATAAGTACTTCAAGATCAGATATTTCAGTGGGAATCGATACATTGATTAAATAAATATATCATTAGGCTACCTAATATTAATATGAAACATCATCAGCCGTAATCCGTGAATTACCACACTACAGCTGAAATATCAAAAGCATATGTGTATATATTAGGTATACATTGGTGTATTTATCAGTGTATTTATCGTGCTGTAACCATATAAACTACGCGATATCAATGCGATTGAGCCGATGATGGTAGAGCGAATGCTGCTTTTCAATCTGATAAAGTGTGAGTTCATCAAAGTTAATGAACTATTGCTACCATCAATGTTGTAACCATGTGATAATGGTTCCCATGCTATATGTTCCCGAGTGAATTTAGCAATGAACACCAGCAGAGCGATAAAATACGAAATCCTAACTATTGCTCACTACCATTACCAGCACATAACTAATATGCATTCTTATTGTAATTTTGAAAATTGGTGCTTGTTCGGCTCTTTCCCTTACCTCAATCTCTGCCGATACTCGCCGTTGTTCCACCCATCCCTTTGGTCATGTCTCTTTTGTGGCTTTTTCCTGGTGTTTATTGTCAGAAACTGGTTCGCGGAAGAATTGCGTGCATTTGATAGCTTACATCAATAGGGAAACTAGAGTGATGTCGATTTTACAATACATTTTCTTATTTATTATACTGGGATCACAATGGTATTAAACCTATTCTTATCAATAGCTGTCTCTGTATCTACCACTACGGTGTACACGATGGCTGATCGTCGTCGTCACTTGAGTCTTGGATCTCATCCTCGCCTGGGGTAAATGATTGCACATATGTTGACGTAGATGGTTGGAAAGTGCCTGAGCATTTAGTGCGGAATCAGTTTGAACATTGACCAACAAGGGATAGGTGACTGGGGACTCCAGCTGGTAGTCAGTCGGTGCATATGGCATCGATGGTTCAGTCCCCATAGTCCACCGGGACACCTAGGTCTACTTGTTGGCTACCATATGTAGCAATGGGCGATGCACAGGATACACCGAATAGGAATACTAAGGTGGATAAGATGCGGAAATTACGTTGCATGTTACACACTGTAATGTAAACAGTTGCTTTATGTTTGATGGACAAGATTTATCAACGATCATCAGCAATCGAAGCTCAGTTGAGTGAAGCTAATCCTATGTTGATAGCTATTCTATGTGGCCAATCATCAAAGGACAAAAATTAGGATAAAAACAATGCACAGCCAATTGAACCTATGTGCCATCGATCTACATTGCTTATATCATCATCCATCTGTTGCTCACCACAACTACTCACCACATTCCATTTTAGTAATTTAACCATTTATAGAAACCAAAATGATTCACACTATCATGTGAGGAGTCGTTACCAGAATGCTGGTACCTATTGAATGTTCATTATTGTTCTCTATCATGATGCTCTGAACATATATGGCTGACAGAAGAGTGCTGCGTATTCCTATCTATACTTGATTGTTTCTGTTGATCCTCATTCCACTCATCCCTGTGGTCACGTCTCCGCTATTTCTTCCTGATGTCAGTTGGTATAATCTTGCTTGCAGAAGAAATGTGCGTTTGATAGCTTGCAGAAATAGCAATTATTTGATAGGATTATTATGAATGCCAAACTAGTGTTTACACGATCCGATTTCATCAAAAGCCGCCTCTGTATCCACGTCTACGTTTACACGATGGCTGATTGTCGTCGTCACTCGAGTCTTGAGTGTCATCCTCATCGGGAGTAAATGATGGCGCATATGTCGACGCAGATGGTTGGTACAATGTCTGATCTACTTGCTGCACTTGCTCATATTGATTCTGGTTGGAAAGTGCCTCAGCATTCTGTGCAGAATTAGTCTGAGCGTTGTCCAACAATGGATAGGCGTCTGGAGACTCTAGTTGATAGTATGTTGAGTGTATATGGCATTAATGGTTCACTGTCGAAGTCCACGGATCCTGGTCTACTTGCTGGTTGTCATACGTTGCAATGGGCGATGCATAAGATACACCGAATAGGAATACAAAGGCGGATAGAATGCGTAAAGTGCGTTGCATGTTGGCTCTTGATGACACACTGGAAGGCAAACAGTTGCTTTTATGTATGCTTTGCTAGATTCATCAGCGATCATCAGCAACCAAACCCAGTTTACTAAACTATGCAGCAAAGGTGAGTAAAGTTAATCAGCGTTTCACTTTCATTGCAATGATCAGTGAATAGGTGTTGATTAACACCGTAATCCAGGCGACCAATCACTTCAGTACATGAAGAAAAGTAAATAAACATTTCTCTTCAATTCCACTTTGGAATGGCATTTGCGGTTGTGAAGAGATAAACCACAATGATTCATACTATGGCTTGAGGTGAGCACACAGGAATGGCGTCGTTCTTACGTAGTTCTTAATTCCATTGCCGTAGAATGCTAAGCTACTCTCGTGATAAAGAAGCCTGTAGTTACTTTGTGGGATTACGGATGAATTAATATCTTTACTGCCATCATTCGATAGTATACTGAGCTATATTTAGGGTTCTGTCTTTGACCAAGTACCAACGTTGCGTCAAGTGTTCACCACCGTGACCAGAAAGCATGGCTATCTGAACACTATTAGCACCATTAGTGACAAAAGTCTTAGTGTTAACTTCAAGCAGGCCCAACCTCGAAGTAGAAGGTTCAGCCAGTGCATCTGAGTACGCCAAACTGAAGGGGGCTGAACACTCTGATTACCCCATTATTATGATTCAGCCCGCACAAGAGGAGATCTACTCCACACCGGAAGTTGAAGGGAGCCCTTATCCTATGTGGCGATGATTGTGCTAATCAGGACTCGAAGTATACTTATCCTGTAGTGACACTGAATGTACCGACGACTGCACTTAATTACCCATATTATTTGCTATTTTCTGTGAAAAGAGCAGTGATTCACTACAGCATTTTCTTTGAAAGGAGCAACGGTTCACAACAACATTTATTCATTAGCTGATGGCATTGTCCAATATTTGCTTTTAAATGAATCAAATAGGAGTTCGGCACTAAATAGATCATACATGCTTTCCTTGGTTGGATCGGCGAACATGTTGCGGAAATTAGGATTTCCAATAAAAAATGAATATACCGATCGAAGTCCCTTCGCTTTCAGATTGGCTAGACGGTTTGCCGTAAACACCTGCTCGTAGTTGAGGATCTCAGGCCCCAAAAAGTTTGTTAGCATGAATAAAGGGCCAGCTCGATCCAATATCCTCTTAAAGCGATGATAGTTAAACTCAGGGCTCTGCTCTCTCATCTTACGTCTCAGTGCTCGCAATATATGTTTGTTCACAGCAATGGGGTTAGTCAAATGGCGTGTACTGTTGCTTCTAAGCTGTTGTCTTGCAAACATACTGAAGTACTCATATAACGAATAGTATTTCAAGTTGGCACTTTGCTTTGGTCCCGGCAGCAGCAAGTCCAGGTTGCTGATTGCCTCTTGCAAGTTGACCATTTCTTGTAACATTTCTTCAGCGTTGTTCACTGTGTAGAGCGGACTTGGATTCTCTTGAGCAGTGAGTGACTCAGAAGACATCACACCCGTTGTAGCCTCAACAGCAGCCTTACATATATCTTCAATAAAGGTCAAGACATTGTTTTCACTGGTGCCAGGATTTTGGGATATATCCTCGCCGCCCACCAGTCGGCTGACAACCGCATCATCAGCTGGTTGGTCTCCTTGCGCATCATTATTGTGCTCTGGATCCATTGCAGAGTGTGGTGGTGCGTCTGGCAAAGCCCCTTCCGTGGGTAGCAAGTCACCTATCTGTATCCCCCCGACAGCCACATCTTCCTCTTGATATTCTCCCCCGTGCCACGAAGCATTTAAAATGCCATTCTGAAGATGTAATTGGCAAATTCCCAGCTGCTGGAGTGTGCTACACACTAAAGCAAGTATTTTGAATCCTTCTTCACGGCTAGAAACCTCTCCCATCAACAGTAGGGCTTTCAGGTAAGTGCTGCTCATTGTATCAACGGTTGTATATCATACCAGGCAAGTACATGTATATATCTTGCCGCACTCCCACCGCACTCACAATGGCCCATTCCTTTTTTGGACAGACAACAAATATCGCTTATGGCTACTATACAATGTGAAATACAGCACCCACGGTTAATTAAACAACGTGATCTATATTATCCTGGTTTCAGTCAGGATTTCATATGTGCAATTAAGGTGCCGGTATAATGGGCCAGTTTCTACAAAATAACAGCCAATAGTTGATCAATTTGATTAAGCAAATTTTTTATGTGAGCCATTCTCATTCTCTTAGTTCACAACTACATATAACAAACTACAACACAACTTAATTATAGTGAGATAATACTGCACCAAGCAAGCTCATTAGTATACAGAAAGATGGGTTTCCTAATGTTTTGTTGCATCAATATCATTGTAACCCTTAGTTACTAATGAGCTAGCAGCAAGATGCAAAAACTATTGACCAAGTGATACACAGCTCTTTCTCTTTATGTAATGCAACTATTGCATGGGTGAGTGGCCTGGCTAATAAGCACTTGCCCATTGGTGTGCAATACTGCATATATAGGAGCAAATACTCAATACTATTTACATTGCTACACTACTGAGAAGTCATCATCCACATTATTACATATGCATTTTACTTTTTTTGCATATGGCACTCAGGATGGATGCTGTGCTTGCAATTGGGAGATTTGCAGTCAATGTTGACAGTGCAATCAGGACTAAAGATGTATGGCTGCTATTCTTCAGCACTGTGGCCCTTGGATTACAGTGTATCCACCTCTTATCAAACCTGTGGTATATTTCTTCAGGCTATTAGCATTTGTTGTTCTTAATGTTTTGCTCCAGCACCTGCAAGCATTGACTTGATAAGCATACTTGCATAAGTCAGCAAACAGTGAACAGGCAAAAACAGAGATATATGGAAGCTTAAGTATTTGGTAGTGAGGTACAATCCAATTAAACACTGTTACTGAATCTGCATCATATTATGCCATCTCTGTGTATCTTTTGTATGGACTGAGTTAGAAGGTATATTCATAGACTGTGCCAAGTAAAAGACATTAATGAATAGTGAGAAGAGCCAACAGCCACCAACCTGCTTCTAACTGTATTGCTGCAGACCAGGCTGCTCTGAAGCACTAGGCATGGGGATGGGGTCTAGCTTTGAGCCAATGTAATCATCCAGCAGCCTTCCCAGTCCAGGTCTGTTGTAATGCTGAGATATCTGACATCAATAATAGATGTGCAACTAAACTACACTAGATTTCACCTTATCCAAGAAACCTGTTATGCAGAAAGACTTAAATAGTTCTTGAGAACACTGGTCACAACACAAGTCCCTAACCCTAGTCTAGTTAAACATGCAGATCTCATCTATAATGGTGCTGTATATTGTGTCCTTGTTCTAACTTTTGCTCAGAAAGAACTTTTTCCTGTCACTTTTACACCCTGTCTAGGCCAAGTAGAAGCTCAAGTTGAGGTACTGCATTTCTCAGATGCTGTTACCAACACAACATTTCAATCACTGCTACTTGATTATACCTACTGGGAACATTGGCCATTGGCACCATCTAATCTTGATGCTATTGCACTAAGCACCAATGCTGCCTTGCCATGATCCCACAATGAGGTCAAAACTATGCTAACAGTTTAGAAAGCTTTGCCCTCTGTACAATGTTAAGGTGGGGTTGTAACAGTGTGGTGCTGTCTGCACTGACCAATACAGCAGTAAGGATGCCAGTAATCTTGACAGCTGTTCAGCATATTTTATCAGCTTTAAGCAGCAAAAAGTCTGACATTGTTTTGGCAGCCAGTGTACAGACCTCTGTCATGCTTAGCATGCAAGCATAGCAGCCAACTGCTGGTCATATATAGTGCTACTGTACCAATTAGCCAAATGCTATTTTATTATTCCACCTCCCCTTGTGCTATTTGTATATTTCACTGTTCAATTAAGCCTTTTACTAGCTCAGCAACTATTACCATTGGTATTCCACATCTAGTTTCAACAAGAGAAAGCCATGGCCACTGATAACCAACCTCTACATACATGCATACCTGCTGTAACTGGCATACTCCTCTCTCCTCTGTATAGCTTTTCAGTATATAATCTGCAAAGCTACCATATGCCTTGTGTTGCAATCACATGACATCCCTGGTCTCCTATTATCTAGCCAAATCAAGTCAGTGAAGAAATCCCAGTTCCTTCTAGAAAGTTCTACTACATTCTAGCAACTTCTTGAAAGCTCCAAGTCAACATTACACAATGGAACATTCTATGGAAGCTTCCCATTAGAGTTTATGTAGTCCCATGCCATATATTGTAGCTACATGTCACATGACCAAGTAACATGATCAGTTGACCCCTGACATATCTCCATGTGATATTCAAGTCTGTTCTTTTAGTATGTTCTATCTTGGCACACTTACTGTGCCTCATCCTCAGAACCCCATCAGTATTAGCCAATATCTCTTGGCATCCATATTGCCAAAAAGTATATATAGTTCTATACCCCCTTATGTATTCCTCAGTCTGATAAACACAGGTCTTGAATAAACAGACTTGTCTTGGAAATTCACCTTGCCTAGGAAACATGTCTTGCCTTGTTGATCCACACCTAAGTCCTTTCCTAGTCCTGCCTTGCCTAGCTCTACTCTCCTGCCTTGTGTCTATTCATAACAGTTTTATCAGACTGCTCCTGACTTACCTGTGGAACTCTGCCTTCTACCTAAAGTTCTTAAGAAGAACTTGTAAAGGAATACCTACCATGGGTATCACCCTGGATTTTTCCCTAGTCTTGTCCTCTAAAGGCAAAGATACTTTATCTTTGTAAGATTATTGGCCAAAGCTGCATTCACTTTATTACCCTGCTGGTGTAGTTTACAGTTGTTACATTATTGCAAGCTTTAGTACAATACTCTATCAAAGGATCATTAAAGCCAGTACCTTCTGAAGTGACACTAACTTATTCAAAGTTGGGGATTGTGGCTCAATAATTGTATTCTTGACAAACTAAGTGGCTTTATAACCCACAAATTAGCTAGCAATATCCAGTATTCCTGAACAAGTCCAAGAGACTTCTCTGCCCCCTGCTACTATGACATATCCAGTCCAGAGTATAACTTTGCAAGTCTCATGGCTGCCTTTGCCCAGCTGCCACAAGACAATGCAGACCTCAGAACTCTGTTGCTCAGCTCCAGAGCCAAAATGCTCAACAGCCTATCCAGGCTCCCTCCTACCATGATCCCAAGATCACTTCAACTACCAGGTTTGGTGGCTCCCAGAATGAATTCCAAGGTTTAATCAAAATAGTGTAACACCACTTGTCACTACAACCCAATTGGTTCCCAACAGATCAAGCAAAAGTTGATTATATCTCTAACCTGCTTACTGGAACTGCCCACAAATGGTTCTCCCCTTTGGTGGAAACCAACTCCCCTCTACTCAGCAAGTACCATGCCATCCTCACAGAAATGGAGCTAACATTTAGCAACACTGAC
Source organism: Basidiobolus meristosporus CBS 931.73 (assembly GCA_002104905.1). Classification (NCBI taxonomy): domain Eukaryota; kingdom Fungi; phylum Basidiobolomycota; class Basidiobolomycetes; order Basidiobolales; family Basidiobolaceae; genus Basidiobolus; species Basidiobolus meristosporus. The sequence continues at coordinate 60,046 of MCFE01000283.1, read as the reverse complement.
CAAGCCAGAACTTCTGCCAACAAGATCAAGAGCCTGAAGCAAGGAAACAGACCTGCATCTGTGTATGCTTCTGAATTCTGGCTACCAGCCAGTGATTTGAGCCTTTGGGGTGACACTGCCCTAATTAGATCATTTCAAGATGGGCTCAGTGATGAAGTCAGTGACCTACTTCTCACTCTCCCTGGCCCAACTACTTTGGGTGAAGCTATTCATCAAGCAATCCAATGTGACAATTGTCTTTTCCAGAAGAAACAGAAATTCTGGCCAACCTTCTTCCTAGTAATCCAGTCACCCAACACTAAGCCTGATGATCCTATGCAAATTGACAGTGCTAAATATAAGAAACTCACAAAAGAAGAAAGATCTAGATGTCAACAGGCAAACCTCTGCCTTTACTGTGGTTAGCCAGGCCACTTTGCCAAGTCTTGTCCTAACAGGAAGTCCAGCTTCAAGCTCCTGTAATCATCCTGTGAGCAATCTTCTCCTGAATTATTGAGAAACTCCAATGTCCAGTCACACTGACAGGCTTGCAACTGGACCCTCCATTGAAGATCCAGCACATTCAAGAAACATCATACGCTAACAAGTCCATCCAGTCCTTAAGAATGCCTGTCAACATCCACCTCCCTGAATCCAGCCCTGTCTGCATACTTGCCCTCATAGATTTTGGTGCCTCCTCCTGTTTCATTGACCAGTTATTTGTCCAGAGGCACCAAATCCCCACTGTCCTGAAATCCTGTCCTGTCCAAGTAGAAGTTATTGATGGAAGGTCCCACTCTTCTGGTGCTGTAACCCATGAGACATGTCTACTCCAGTTGTCCAGTACTGGTCACCACAAGACACTAGCCTTCAACATCATCAACTCTCCCCACTACTCCGTAGTCCTTGGAAGCTCATGGCTTAGTCACCATGACCTAGCTATCACCTGGAAGACCAAAATCCTGACATTCCCCAGAATCCACCATGTCAACTTTATGAAACAACCTGATTTTTCAGGTAAAGAAGTATCTTTTCCTAAGCTACCCCAGACCCAGGAGCCCATTATCACTGAGGGAACCCCCTTCAATGGAATATCTGCCAAGTATCAAGAGTTTGCCCATGTCTTTGACAAGAAGAAAGCCAAGCTACTCCCAGCTCATGGACCCTATGATTGTCCCATTGACCTTGAAGAAGGAAAAGCCCCACCTTTTGGTCCTATTTACAACCTCTTGCAACCCAAGTTGAAAGAACTCCATGCCTATACTCAAGAAAACCTCCAGAAAGGTTTTATTCAGCACTCTAAGTCCCCAGCTGGTGCCCCAATCCTCTTTGTCAAAAAAAAGGATGGTACCCTAAGAGTGTGTGTAGACTACTGTGCACTGAATAAGACCACAATCAAGAACCAGTATCCATTGCCCCTGATCAACACCCTGTTGGATCAACTGTCTGCTGCCAAAGTATTTACTAAGATTGACCTCAGAGGAGCATATAACCTTGTCAGGATCAAGCCTGGTGATGAATGGAAAACTGCATTCAGAACAAGATATGGTCATTTTGAGTATACAGTTATGCCATTTAGTCTCACCAATGCCCCAGCTATCTTTCAACACCTGATGAATGACATATTCTGTGAATGCCTTGGCCAATTTGTGGTTATCTACCTTGATGACATCTTGATCTACTCTAAGACCCAAGAAGAACATAATTCCCATGTCAAGAGAGTCTTAACCAAACTTGACACTGCTGGCCACTATGCCAGACTGGAGAAATGTGAGTTTGACCAGAAAGAAGTTGAGTGCTTAGGTTATCTTATCAGCTCAAATGGAACACAAATGGACCCCATGAAAGTAGAAGCCATCCAGTCATGGAAAACTCCCTGTTCTGTAAAAGAAGTGCAGTCCTTCCTTGGATTTGCCAAATTCTATTGTAGATTTATAGCCAACTACTCCAAGATAGCAACTCCCTTGACAAAGCTCACCCAGAAGAATCTGCCTTTTGCCTGGAATGAGGAACAGTCCAAGTCCTTTAATTCCATCAAGAAATCCTTCCTGTATGCTCCCCAGCTTGCTTACCCTGACCCTGAGAAACCTTTCATCATAGAAACTGATGCCTCTGACTTTGCATTTGGTGCAGTCCTTTCTCCGTACAATGACAAGAATGTACTACACCCTATTGCATTCTACTCCTGGAAATTTACTCCAGCTGAAGTAGACTATGATATCTATGATAAGGAACTACTTGCAATCATTGTTGCCTTTGAACAATGGAGACAATACCTTGATGGTGAAGCCTAAAAGTAAAGATCTTCTGTGACCAAAAGAACCTTGAGTACTTTACCATCCCAAAAGTACTCAACCTGAGACAAGCACCTACATCTAGTCAATGACATCATCTACCACAAGTACCAACTGTTTGTTCCAGACCTTGATACCCAGTTGGATATCATCCATTCTTGCAATGATTCAATGGCTGCAGGACATTTTGGTACTGCCAAAACCCTGAATGCAATCAAGAGGGACTTCTGGTGACCCAAGATGATATCTCTTGTCAAGGAGTACCTCCAATCCTGTGATACATGTAACTGTGTAAAATCTGCTAGACACCAGCCATATGGGCTTCTCCAACCCTTGCCAATCCCTGACCAGCAATGGAAATCACTTTCAATGGACTTCATCACTGACCTCCCAGAATCTAACCAATTCAATTTAATCCTAGTAGTGGCAGATTGGCTCACCAAGATGGCTCACTTCATTCCCTGCTCAAAGAACATAGATGCAAAGGAGACTACCCACTTAGTGATCAAGAACATTTTCAGGCTCCATGATATCCCCAATGACATTGTATCACATAGAGGACCCCAGTTCACATCAAAATTCTGGAAACACTTCATCCAATATCTTGGTGTGCAAGTCAAGCTCTCAACTGCTTGCATCCACAGTCAGATGGCCAGACTGAGAGAATTAACCAGATCCCTGAGCATTACCTCTGGTGCTCTATTAACTATCAGCAGGACAACTAGACCCAACTGCTACCACTTGCAGAGTTTGCCTACAACAACTCATGTCATGGTGCAACAGGTCTCACTACATTCTATGCAAATGATGGTTTTTGTCTGCATATTTGATATTCAGATCCCAACAAACACTATGAGCCCCCCAGCAGCTGAACATGCATCAACAATTCTAGAAATCCAAGAAACACTCAAGAAAGAACTATCCTTAGCACATGAGGGGTACAAGAAGTTTGCAGACAACAAACGGCGGCCTAGCCCCAAGCTTAATGAAGGAGATTTAGTATGGCTCTTGAGAAGAAATATTACAACCAGCCACCCTTATGACAAATTAGACTACAAGAGACTAGGTCCATTCAAGCTCAAGAAGAAACTTAGTCCAATTGTATACCAACTACAGTTGCCACCAAGTATGAAAATTCATGGCACATTCCATGTATCCCTCCTAAAACCATTCAACAAAAGTACTCTACCCAACCAGCACCCAGCAAGTCCCCCAGCCATCCAAGTGGACAAACACTAAGAGTTTGAAGCTCAGCAAGTGTTGTATTGAAAGTACATAAGATCCTAACTTCACTATCTGGTAGATTGGGTTGGTTACAGCCCAAATGATCAAACTTGGGAACCAGCAGCAAACCTAACATACTGCCAAGATCTAGTTGCCCTATTCCACCAGATATCCCCTAAAAAGCCAAAGCCAAAAGCTTTAGGAGTGCCCCTCAAAAGAGGAGAATAGTGTCATGATCATATGACATCCCTGGTCTCCAGTTATCTAGCCAAACCAAGTTAGTGAAGAAATCCAAGTTCCTTCTAGAAAGTTCTTCTACATTCTGGCAACTTCTTGAAAGCTCCAAGTCAACATTACACAATGGAACATTCTATGGAAGCTTCCTGTTAGAATTTATGTAGTCCCATGCCACATAAGGTAACTACATGTCACATGATCAGCTGACCTCTGACATATCTCTGTGTGATATTCCAGTCTGTTCTTTAGTATATTCTATCTTGGCACACTTACTGTGCCTCATCCCAGAACCCAATCAGTATTAGCCAATATCTCTTGGCATCCATATTGCCAAAAAGTATATATAGTCCTATCCCCCCTTATGTATTCCTCAGTCTGATAAACACAGGTCTTCAATAAACAGCCTTGCCTTGAAAATCCACCTTGCCTTGGAAACACATCTTGCCTTGTTGATCCACACCTAGTCCTTTCCTGGTCCTGCCTTGCCTAGCTCTACTCTCCTGCCTTGTGTCTACTCATGACACCTTGTGTTGCTGGAAACATACACATCTCACAATCATAAGCTTGGTTGCTGCCACCAAGGTAATGAAAACCTCATGAGTCTATGCTAAGAACCTTTTAGTGCTTTGACAATATATTCCTGCACCCCACTGGATTATTGCCACACTTATTTGTGCTCTGCTATTCTCTTAGTCTGAAATCTATATTGAAAGGCAAAGAAATTGACTTGTACCTGGGAGATATCTAGCTTACTTTGGTTAAGTTGTCCTAATGGAAATAAGTTGCTTATTGCATCCAGCTCAATGTTACCTCATAAGACTGATTAGTAAGATACTGAGGCCACTTGGATTATCAAAATCAGCTGAATAGGTTTCCCTACTTTAACATCTGTGCTTCATATTTTTCAGCTCATTAAACAAGTCCCCAAACACAACACTAACATTAAGGCCAACCCCTCACTCAACAGGTTGCTTCATTAATATTCACCATTCAATAAGTATTTTTGCTGTAATGCCCTTTTTTAACAACTGTAGCTGGAACCCTATGGCTTTATGCCATAGTTCTTTCACTTGGTTCCATATGTCATGGTCTTCATCCAGTACTGCAAAGTCTGGTACATTATCTGTCAGGCTTTGCAATGATTCCTTGCAATATTCAAGTGCATTTTCTAGAGCACTGCTCCTAAAGAAGTGCTGCAACCTCTCAGTGTGCCTATTAATGCTCCAAAATTCCTCTGTAGGCATTATGATATTGTTTTGAGTTTGTGACATTGTTGCTTTGTTAGTCAGTAGGATCTCCACTCCATCTGCAATTGAGGATGTGGACACAGTGGTTTTTAAAATGCCTTTCTCTGCAAGCTCATCTACCTCACTGGAGTATAGAGCAACTGGCTGTACTTTCCTTACTGAGAAAACAGCTGTTGTCTTGTTGGTAGTGCTTGGCTATTATGGGATTCAGCCTGTTGTGGGCCAATGTGTTAATTGGCAAGCACTGCAGCTTTTCTCTTATGCTTCCCTGTCTCTGACATGGGTAGGCTTTTCTCTATTTACCTGTACATTTGTCACCCCAAAGTCTTCACCAATAATTGGACAAGAGCTTCTTCTGTTGTGCTATGTTTTCTTCTAGATGATTCCTGCACTAGTACATCTATTATTGCCTGCTTGACTCTTGCTGGCACTCTCATGGTAGCCTGACATTTCTTTGCCACTTGTTTCAAGCTGTCAGCTATGCTTGTAATAGGCTCCCAAGGAAGCTACAGGTTTTTGTCACCATCAGGCCCTTGTCTGCTACTTTGACAAGGTGTTTCTTGTATTGAACTACATTTTTTCCTTAATAACCCAATGAAAAATTACTGTGATGATCCTGTCAAAAGGCCATCACATATTGAAAGTCTTGTGACTAAGAGGTACTGATCCTGTAAGGACACCATGCAGAGACCGTTGAAAAATAATTGCACCCCAGATTTCACAAAAAACTTGGTCAAAATTTTTCATCCCAACATTATATTAGTGGCTTTTGATTGGTTCCCTGCCAATTTTCTCACTTTCTGATCCTTGATATTTAATCACCTCCTGCATTTGTGTACACTGATTGGTTATTGCCTCTTTTTCATGCTCCTTACTTCCTGACTCAACTGTTTCTCTTACTTTTTATGCATACAAATTGATTTATTTCTGATGAAACTTCAGTAGTACCTCAATCACCAATTGTAGTGACCTATTCAAGTCCCTGTACCCTACACTAACATTTAGCCCAACCTCACACTCAGCAAGTAACACCATTAAGATCCACCACTCATAAGTGTTTCTGCTGTAACACTCTGTTTCCATGACTCCTGCAGGAACCCAACAGCTTTATGCCACTGTTCCTTCACTGGATCCCATACATCCTGGTATTTAACCAGCACTGCAAGGTCTAGCACCTCATCTGCCAGCCATTGCAATTAATCCTTGCAATATTTAAGTGGGTTTTCTTGAGCACTGCTTGTGAAGAAGTTCTGCAACCTCTTGGTGTACCTATTAATGTTCAAAAGTTTGACCAAAGGCATTATGATAGGCTTTTGAGTTCTTGACATTGTTGCCTTGTCTATCAGTGGGATCTCCACTCTGTCAGCAATGGAGGATGTGGAGGCTGTGGTAGAAAAGTTGCCTTTTTCAGCAAACTCATCTACCTTGCTGGAGTGTAGCTCAACTACCTGTGCTTCCAACTCTTGTAAAAACAACTGTTTTCTTGTTGGTGATTCTTCTTGGCCATGCTGGGATTCAGTCAGTTCCAGGCTTATGGTGTTAATTGGCAAGAACTGCAGTATTTTTTGTATGCTTCCCTGTCTCAGGCTTGGGTAGACACTTTTCCCTTTACCTTTTCCTTTATCACTGCTGCTTTGTCCAAGTGCTTCTAGTAATGAACTACATTTCTTCCTTGATAAATTCTGCTCTAACGCATCTGTTTTAGCCTGCTTGTCCCTTGCTGGCACTCTCCTGGCAACTTGACATTTCTTTACCACTTGTTTTGAGCTCCCAGCTGTAGTTGTGATGGGCTCCTGAGAAAGCAGCTGGTTTTTATTGCTGCTACTATGACTGAGTGCTTCTTTAGTGGTCCTATGTTTTTTCCTTGATAAATGTTGTGCTTGTGCATCTATATCTGCCTGTTTGTCCCTGATTGGCACTCTTCCAGCTACCTGATACCTCTTTGACACTTGTTTGGAGCTTTTGGCCCTGCTTCTAACAGGCTCTTGAGGAAGCCACTGGTTTTTAGCCATGCAACCCTTTTTCTTCCGCCTTTGATAGTTTCTGCTATTCTTAAGATACTTTCTTAGCAAACCAATGCTGGCCCAAAATCCTTTTGCCTGTTTGAATCCAGGATAATGCTCATGGAGCAAGTCAATCACATTCTGCTGGCCTTGAGTTTCTGATGGTCCTATGGTATGCTGGCCTTAAGGTGAAGGTACACTAGACTTCTGACCTCTGGGCACTGTTGTTGTGCTTCAAAGACTGTATGGTGTTCCTCTGCTTTTACACCAGGAAATGGCTCAATTCTTGGCTGTGACATTGCGCTACTTGAGTTCCTTCTTTACAGCAAAGATATTGCTTTCTCTACCTGGGATATTGATTGCTCCACACATATTATCTGCTCATCTTGTTTCTGGACTATTTTGTGACTTCTCTGGGTCATTGCATATATACTATCAGCCACTGCACCTAATTGCTTCATCAATGCTTTTGTATGTGCTGACAAAATACTTGCTAATATGGGGGGTGGTGATGTTATAATGGCCACTTGCTGGTCTTTAACTGAAGGTACTGCATTTACAACACCCTCATTGGCCTGAGCAAAGCAGACAGCTTGTAGCACCACCAATGTTCTCAATTGCCTACTTGACTGAGAGCCTGAGGAGTACGCATTATTATATTCAGTGGGCACACTGTCAACATGGCCTTTTTGGATGTAGCCCTGCTTGTTGAACTGAATGTCAGAGCAAGCTGTTGTCCAATCATTCTTCTGCTGCTGTCAGAGGCAGGGTTTGGTTGAGAACCAGACAACTTCGCTTTATTTTTTGGCAGCATATATATGGAACTGGGTCAAACCAATGGGAAAATAGTGTTACATATATGTAGGTATGTGATACCAAAACTTTATTTATAATGCTTACTATGGTGGGTCATCATGTGGATGTTACATTCATTCAGTGCAATGTCTCAAATACAAGACTGTCTTAAACTCACATGAGTATTGACCAAAATGTGATATGGTAGTGTTACATTGTTAGGGTCAAACTGTATGCCCCATGGGCAAGACCACTTTGATTCAACTCCATAAGAGAAGAGAAAAAAGACCATGTGGCTATTGTAGCAAGCCTCTCAGCCATGAAGCATGCAGAGTGCATAGGAAGTATTACAGGCATCAAAGCCAGTGTTTTGCCACACAAGTTAAATTTGACCATTCATCAGTCAGTATTCTGCCAACATTATCTTGCCAGCCAGTTGATACTTCTATATTGGCCCTTGGTCATCTTTGTAACCTTGCGCAAACTGAGTCAGGTTAGTTTCTGGCATCTTAGGCTGACCTCAGCCTTCTGAAAATAGCATGCAGAGTGACAGCTCTGAGAATGAAGGCTCACTGTTGCAATGCAAGAATATATCCCCTAAATATAGTACCATGTATGAGTCTGGTCAAATCCCAATATGTAATGAGGCAGCACCCATTGAAACAAATGCCAAGCATACTTTATGGAGCCAAGTGAGCCCAGTAATCCATCTACTGGTGAATGATGTAATGTTGTAGCTAGAGAAGTGGCACAATTTCACTGGTATCAATAATGGTGGCCTTGAGAATTGACTACTACTTCTTGCCAGAATCATTCTGGGATGCAACTTATCATGTACATAGTACAAGTGGACAACCATCATTCAGCTAGGAACATATGACACAGAGACTGTCCTAATTCCAGAATGTGCCAGCAGTTGCACAGCATTCACATCCAAAAAATGCAACCATTGCAACATGTTCAAATTGTCAGGAATCAACCACCATTGAGGGAAAGTATTGTTCAGACTCCAGATAACTTCCAGTAATACCACATTTAAAGAAGCTCATTCAGTCCAACAAATATTGCAAAGCTATAAAGTACCACACTCAGTAGACTTGTTCTATTGTACCGTGCCAGGGCACGCGGCGCAATCTGCGGTTGTAAAGAACAATCAAGCGCAATATTATAGCTACCAGAAGGCAGGATTGTTCTTAGACAATTTTGCACTATGCAGGACAATCTTGCACACTATGACACAATCTGACACAATGAGGTTGGCATGGATGATTGTGCCAACTTGTAATGTTTGCATCACGTGTGCAATTGGATACCGCTATTATGGCAGGTAAAATCCGGTATTTGGATATGTTACTTTAATGTAAATGGAAGTAAATGTGTCTCACACTATAAACTACACTGATACTTACTATTTTGGTTACCCTCACTCCAATTGGACGGTATCTCAGTGGTTAATTGGTCCAAAAGTATCCTGAAGCTGGCAGCCCCCAATTGGCTCATTGACTACTGAGAAAGCTACCTGATTTGCCATCAAATATCCCATTTTGCCCATTGAGCAAGTAAATCCCTGATCCTAGTGATTGGACAAGGTGTCATAGCTAGGACACAAGCAATTGTGTAGGTGCAAAACAGATCCAATAGCTGCACTGGTATTACAGATGACATATATATATGCAGGGTGTTTATTTATAGGGGTTCTGTCTCAAATGTGAGACGACCTTAATATTACTTATATCAAAAATTTGATGATCACTGATTTGCAATTGCTCAATTGGGATTGCAAAAAAAAGGGTTGTTGGGATCATTACAAATGTGAGCAATTCAAAGCAATTGCATCATCTTCTCCTGGGTTTCTTTCTCACAGGGATTACTACTGAAGCATTTGGTAGTGACTCACTTTGCACACCTATACTACTTCCTGGCTGACTATCATCTTGGCTACTTGTGTATTTGTACTCAGTATGTTGCCTCCTAGTTGATGAGTGCAATGCTGCAGCTTGGCCGCACTGAATTGCTCCAACTGAACCAACTGCACCAGCCTGTAGTGCCATGCGCTGACGCATTCTTTTACTTGCCAAGGGCTCCGGTGGTTGAGGCACTTCATGTTGGTCATCATCAGTCAGTTCACCAGAAGTAACTCACTGATGGTCAGGCAAGACGGCACGCGCAGGTGCGCCTTGACGTGTTGAGATGGCCCTTGGCTGAGTTTGATGTGATGCCGCATGTTGACGCAACTTGGTCCGCTCCAATGGACTTGTGTCTAAATGAGCAGTTTGGCAAGTTCTTGTAGTTTTGCTCTGAAGCACGCGCGTTGACCCAACGCATGTTGACTTGATGCGCGTTGACTTGATGCGGGGCGTTCTGGTAAAGGGTGTTGGCGTACTCTGGACTGACGTGCGCTGGTGTGCTGTGGTTGCAAGAGATGGTAGGGAATCCAGCAAGGCGTGCTGGCGCAATCTGGACAATGTTGCTCGCGGTCTGTATTCTTCCTCCTGAAGCTCACCATCTGATTCCTCAAGGTATTCACTTACCCTCTGTCTGATACTTTGGAGCTGTTGCTTGGATGAGTCCTGTGTATATTGCTCTTGGAAGCCACTTAGCTCTACTAATATATCACAAAGTACATTAGTCATTTGAGGCAAAAACTCATTCAAAATCTCTTTGGTTCCCAAAGTTGAGGCACAAACAGACGCGTCCGGCCCGTACTGTGCAAATTGCGCGCAAAATCGCTCCCGCGTGGCTACTTTGTCAATTCCCCTCACTCTCAGCTCATTCTTGATTTCAATACTTGTCTTGTTATATATCTTTTTACATACATTGGCTGGCATCTTGATGTAGAACTCATGCCACAGCTTTCTACTCAAATTCTTCCATCTTTGTTGACTCTCTGAGGTATCTAGTTCTGCTAGATTAATCAGTAGTGCCCAAATATCTGTATGAAGGCTCATCATAGACACCTGGGCTATACTAAAATCATTTGGCAAGAGCTCAAACGGATCCAACATTGACTTTTCTGGTCCGGACCGTGCTTGTGAGCTGGGGGATGGGTTTTGTCTGGGTTGTACTAAAGATGAGTTGAGGCTTGGTATGGGGACCATAGCAATGGATTTGGATACTTATACAGCAGTATATTGGCATCAACCTGGTCTTATATGAAATATATATGAAAACTAATGTGATTGTTGAATTTTCCATATATTATGCATGATGCATCTTGGATTGCGTTGACATGGATCAGATCACATCAATTGCAGATTTCCTATTTGATTATAGACCTATGATTAAAGCATCAATAAAAGTACCAAGGCATTGTTTGCAGATGATTTTGTGACATAATGATGGGATACATGGCAATTGATGGAGATTTAACCATAATGTATTAAAAATCAGATAAATAAAGCAGATTGCGCCAAATTGATTCAAACCGCCTCCATACAATCATCCATCAATTTTAATATGACTTACTCATCTGAATGGTCTTTTCTCATCAATCCCATCACTACCACTGGATTTCCTTTTGACACACTAGAGGAGATCTATTCCAAGTACTGTGGACCATCAAAATAGTTAAGATACTTATTAATGCACAGTATGTTCATACAAGAAGACATCCACTGAGAGAAATGTGTCTGGAGCATTATGAAGAGTAAATAAAGCAAGGAAAGCACTACTCTGAGCAACATAAGTAAGATTGAGTAAAATTACCAGTAACTGTATCATACCACTGGCATCATGGTAGAAATTATAGTGCCAGATAGTGCCGTAGAGTGCCAGATCAATCTGGCACCATAAACCGGCTGGCACTATGTGGCACTATCCAACAGAACAAGTCTAGTATCAATGAAGCGCAAACATATCAGATATATTTGATGGCAGACATTACAAACAGCTAAGAAGCAAGGGCTACTATGAAGGTATTTACAACCATGCCTTTGCTTTAGCACTTGATGGATTCTCATTAAACAAGTACTCTACCATTGAATATTGCTGGCCACTGATTCTCATCCACCTGAATCTGCCAACTATCTTACAGTATCAGAGCCAGGATCTAATGGTAGTCTGACTGGTATCTGGGCCTAGATTACTGTCCAACCGGGATAGCTACCTGTATCCATTGTTGGATGAATTTAGTATGCATTCCAGCAAAATAACAGTAAATGGCCATCATGTCAGAGTGCTTATTGCTATCTGCAATGGAGATAATCCAGCCATCAGCAAGATAGCTGGCTTTTCTGGGCACAATGGACAGTATTGATGTCAAATGTGTGAGATCCAGGGATTTATTTGATAACTCACATACATTATTATTACCCAAATACCAGCACTAAAACATCATCTTCCCACAGAGAGAATGTACAGAAGTCAGCTTGCAATTGCAGTAAAGTTGGCAAGCTATAGGCTATCAGCCAGAATATGGAATCAATTGGAAACCAGAGATACCTAGTATAGAGGGTATCTCTTGGAGCAATAGCTTTCCACTGGGAGCAATGCATTTACTTTTCAACATTCTCCATATACTGATGACTAAGCTTTACATGTGGCATTTCAAGCAAGTGAGCCCTTCAAGATACCAGAGATCTTTGAAAGAATTGGCAAGATATTGCAAAATATCTGCTACCCTAAGTACTTCTCATGGGCTCCAATCAATATTAATATGCATATGCTACAATAAAAATGCAAAGACTGGATGAACTGGATATGTATTTATGCAAGTAGCCTTCTGAAGCCATTCCTACCAGGGGTACACTCAAAGCATTGGGAGTCATATGTGGACATTGTAGGAATATTTATCCAGAAGCAGAAAACCAATGCCAACTTGAGACATCTACAGCAGTTGTACAAGGAGTTTGTCACAGGATTTGGGCAGCAATACTATAACCATAAAGCTGAACTTGTAGATTTCTGCTGCTACTGTATCCAGTCTCTATTCCTTCTTGCTTGGTGTGTGGAGAATTTTGGGCCTTGCTTCACCTTTTGGGAGTTTCCTATGGAGTGGATGTGTAGGGAGATAAAAGGACAAGTCAGGTTGCAGACACTACCATATCCTAATCTCATCAAGAATATTACCTTCAAGTCTGCGATGGATATGATTAGTTGGTATATGGAGGACAGCCAGGAAGAGCTGAGAAGTACTGAGGACAGATGTGCACATAGAGACACCAATGCCTATGGAATTTGGAAGCTATGCAACCCCAATGTCTGGGTAATCAGTTAAGTGATGCAAAGTTGGGAAGGGTGCAACAAGCAACTAATTTTGATTAGGAAAGCTCTACCAAAGTATGCCTGGTTTCTCTTGATCACAAGCCAACTTCTACACCATTCAAAACAGAATTCACACAAACAAAAGCCTGAGCACACCAATCAGAGGACTAGAATCCAGCAGGGAGAAGGAATACATTGGCTAAATACCAAAAAGTTCATTGAGGATATTCAGGAGGTATACATGGTAGATGTGGTGGCAATCAAGCACATGTTTGCAAGAAGATATTTTATCCACAGTAAAAAGTGTATGGCAACCTTGCAAGTATCACACTAAAAAGCCATAAAAGTGAGGTGAAAGAAGTATGTCAATTGCGGCAGGTGTATGCATTTGGAGAGGTTGGTAAGCAGGAGGCCATAGTTTTTTTGATTTGAACTACATGTGGAATACCTAAGGTAGTAGTGGGTAAGCAAACATAGAGGGGTGATTATACAGTGGAATATATGATTTGTGCAAGGGGAGGCAGAAAAAGAAAATACCAATTAGTAAATTGGCATGGCAGCATTGTACAGAACTACCTGTAGGCTGCTATACTACCATGATGATGCCATCAAAGACTTGCAATGAGGCCCTCAAAACACCATCCAGTTTTTTGTCATATAAGGCAACTAGATGTACTGGCTGGTTAGATCCGTTCAAAATAGTTGAAGAACACATTAAGACCGCAAAAATGCCATGCAAATATTGCTATAGCACTGATTAAACTCTGTCAGGTTTTTTACTTTATTTGGCAGTAAATTTAGTAAAACACCATTAAGATTCTGTCACAAAATTGTTAAGAGGGTCACTAATTCCAGGCTGCTGGTATTTTGACAGTCTCCAAGCAGGATTCTGATGGCTGATCTAGATTGGGTCTACCCATGGGGCCAAGTTATTATTCATAGGGTAACTGTTGCACTGATGCTTCTATTCCCTGCCTGCCTGCCCCTTACAGGTACTCTTCTGGTGGCTGATGCTTTTTTGCACCTTATTTGGAGTTCTCAGCCCTGCCTATGATGAGTTTAGGAGGATGCTATTATTTTTTAGCTGTGGTACCCTTGTTCTTCAGCCTGTGACAGTTACTACTATTTATGCAATACTTTCTTGACATACCAATGCTAGCCTAAAGTCTGCTGGCTAGCTTGAGTCCAGGTAAATGCTCATGGAGCAGATTGCTTGCATTGTACTTAGCCTTGAGTTCCTGATGGCCCCATGGCATGCTGGTATTAAGGTGATGGCATTCTAGACTTCTAGTAGGCCCTTGATTATTAGCACACCCTTCATCATTGCACTCAGCAGCTTTACAGATCCTTGATGTCAATGTATTTGTAGGCTTGGCTACAAATATTGCATTCTCTTGCTCCTGTGCTCTATTAAGCGTCTCTATCATCTTTATCTTTAGGCACTATTGTGGTACTTCAAATACTGTTTAGCATGCCTCTGCATTTACATTGGGAAATGATTTGTTTCTTGGTTGAACATCATGCTACTTGTGCTCTTTTGTTGCAACCTACATACTGCATTCTCTACCTGGGATAATGATTGCTCTACATATATATCTACTCTTCCTGTCTCTGGTGATGTGCATCAACATTTGAAGCTTAGCCAATTTCCCTCCATTAGAAAATCTAGTACCCTAACTGATTTTCCCTAACCCAAACATAACCTATCCCTGTTATGGATTATTTTATCACTTCTCAGAGGCTATTTTTAGCTGTCACACCTGATTAATTTTCATGTGGTCATTACATCCTCAACTGGCCTTTCTAAAGGATTAGTCATCTGAGATCTAACCAACCACTTAGTAGTTGCCAAGATATCAGCTGATTAATGATGCAATTTTTCATTTATCTTATGCACCTATCAATACCCCAACAGATTTCAATTAGTCCAGTCTCTTGGCACTGACTAATTCAACTTGATCAGAAAAATATAAATAAAGATTACTGAAACTTTTGGTTCAGTGTGTGTCTCAAAAAATTAAGATTGTGCCTCAGCAAAGTTAAGAATGCAGCAATTCTGTTCTAGTTTTCACCCAAGCCTAGCATATCTGGCATTCCCAAGAACCCCAAGCCTAGCCTGTATAGCAAACCAACTCTGTTGCATTTATAGCTCAACTCTACCACGTACAAAACCAATATTATACCAGAACTTCTCTTCTAATATTTCTGTCACCCTTGACAATTCCAAGATTCTGTGCTTAGTTGTCACTTAGGTTCAGTTATCTCATTCAAGAGCTTTATTACACTTTTCTCTTGGATACAACATCTGGCCTATATCCTGATTTATCTGGGTCATTGTATCAATCCTGTTGGCCACTGCACATAGCTGCCTTGTTAAAGCTTTGGTATAAGCTAACAACATACTTGCTAGTACTAGTGGTGGTATTGTTGTGACAACCATTTGCTGGTCATCTACTGGAGGTACTGCATTTGCTACACTCTCACCTCCATGAGCATTATGATCAGCTTGTGGCTCTGCACAGATGCCCAGTTGCCAATATGACATAGAACCTGAACAGTTTGCATTATTACCCTCTGTGAGTACACTGTCTACATGGACTTTTTGGATGTAGCACCACTTGTTGCACTAAATATCAGAGTAAGCTGTTGTTCAACTGCACTTCTGCTGCTATCAGCAGTCCAATTTAGTTGGGAACCAGACAACTTTGCTTTGGTATATATATATATAAGTAAGTCAAGCCAAATGGCAAATATCAGGTATCCACCATCACAATAGGAAGACATTCTCCACACTCCAGATATATTCCGGTAATACCCTATCTAAAGAAGCTGATGCAGTCCATTAAATATGGAGCAGCCATGAAGTACTGCACTCAGCAACAATCAAGCACCAACATCTCCAATGTATTTGATGGCAAACATTACAGACAACTAAGAAGCAAGGTCAACTTTGAAGGTATACTTGACCATACCTTTGCCTTTGCACTTGATGGACACTCACTGAAAAGTACTCAAGCAGCAAATCCTGTTGGCTGCTGACTCACATTAACCTGAGTCTGCTGCCAATTTTACAGTATTAGAGCAGAAATCTCATGGTAGTCTTGCTGTTATCTGGGCATAAATCACTGTGCAACCTGGATGGCTACACAAACCTATTGCTGGAAGAATTTTTATGCTATCTGGCAGGATATTAGTAAATGACTGTAATGTCAAAGCACATATTAATATCTGCATGGGAGATATCCCAGCAATCAGCAAGATAGCTGGCTCTTCTGGCCGCAATGGGCAGTAGAGCTGTTGAATACATGAGATCCAAGGTATTAGACTTGTTCCATTGTACCGTGCCAGGGCGCGTGGCGTGATCCGCGGTTGCAAAGAACAATTGGGCGCGATATTATGGCTACCAGAAGGCAGGATTGTTCTTGGACAATTTTGCACCATGCGGGACGATCTTGCACACTATGGCACAATCTGACACAATGAGGTTGGCACGGATGATTGCGCCAACTTGTAATGTTTGCATCACGTGCGCAATTGGATACCGCTATAATGGCAGGTAAAATCCGGTATTTGGATATGTTTCTTTAATGTAAATGGATATAAATGTGTATCACACTATAAACTACACTGATACTTACTATTTTGGTTACCCTCACTCCAATTGGACGGTATCTCAGTGGTTAATTGGTCCAAAAGTATCCTGAAGCTGGCAGCCCCCAATTGGCTCATTGACTACTGAGAAAGCTACCTGATTTGCCATCAAATATCCCATTTTGCCCATTGAGCAAATAAATCCCTGATCCTAGTGATTGGACAAGGTGTCATAGCTAGCACGCAAGCAATTGTGTAGGTGCAGAACAGATCCAATAGCCACACTGGTAGTACAGATGATGTATATATATGCAGAGTGTTTATTTATAAGGGTTCTGTCTCAAATGTGAGACAACCTTGATATCACTTTTATCAAAAATTTGATGATGACTGATTTGCAATGGCTCAATTTGGATTACAAAAAAAAAGAGTTGTTGGGATCATTACAAATGTGAGCGATTCAAAGCAATTGCATCATATTCTGCTGGGTTTTTTTCTCACAGGGATTACTACCAAAGCAATTGGTAGTGACTCACTTTGCACACCTATACTACTTCCTCGCTGACTATCATCTTGGCTACTTGTGTATTTGTAGTCAGTATTTTGCCTCCTAGTTGATGAGTGCAATGCTGCAGCTTGGCCGCGCTGAATTGCTCCGACTGAACCAACTGAACCGGCCTGTAGTGCCACGCACGGACACGTTCTTTTACTTGCCAAGGGCTCCGGTGGTTGAGGCACTTCATGTTGGTCATCATCAGTCAGTTCACCAGAAGTAACTCACTGATGGTCAGGCAAGACGGCACGCGCAGGTGCGCCTTGACGCGTTGAGATGGCCCTTGGCTGAGTTTGATGTGATGCAGCATGTTGACGCAACTTGGTCCGCTCCAATGGACTTGTGTCTAAATGAGCAGTTTGGCAAGTTCTCGTAGTTTTGCTCTGAAGCGCGCGCGTTGACTCAACGCGGGGCGTTCTGGTAAAGGGTGTTGGCGTACTCTGGACTGATGTGCGCCAGCATGCTGTGGTTGCAAGAGATGGTAGGGAATGCAGCAAGGCGTGCTGGCGCAATCTGGACGATGTTGCTTGCGGTCTGTATTCTTCCTCCTGAAGCTCACCATCTGATTCCTCAAGGTATTCACTTACCCTCTGTCTGATACTTTGGAGCTGTTGCCTGGATGAGTCCTGTGTATATTGCTCTCAGAAGCCACTTAGCTCTACTAATATATCACGTAGTACATTAGTCATTTGAGGCAAAAACTCATTCAAAATCTCTTTGGTTCCCAAAATTGAGGCACGAACGGACGTGTCCGGCCTGTACTGTGCAAATTGCGCGCAAAAACGCTCCCACGCGGCTTCTTTGTCAAATCCCCTCACTCTCAGCTCATTCTTGATTTCAATACTTGTCTTGTTATATATCTTTTTACATACATTGGCTGGCATCTTGATGTAGAACTCATGCCACAGCTTTCTACTCAAATTCTTCCATCTTTGTTGACTCTCTGAGGTATCTAGTTCTGCTAGATTAATCAGTAGTGCCCAAATATCTGTATGAAGGCTCATCATAGACACTTGGGCCATACTAAAATCATTTGGCAAGAACTTGAACGGATCCAACATCAACTTTGCCGGTCCGGACTGCGCTTGTGAGCTGGGGGATGGGTTTTGTCTGGGTTGTACTAAAGATGAGTTGAGGCTTGGTATGGGGACCATAGCAACGGATTTGGATACCTCTTCAGCAGTATATTGGCATCAACCTGGTCTTATATGAAATATATATGAAAACTAAAGTGATTGTTGAATTTTCCATATATTATGCATGATGCATCTCGGATTGCGTTGACACGGATCAGATCACATCAATTGCAGATTTCCTATTTGATTATAGACCTATGATTAAAGCATCAATAAAAGTACCAAGGCATTGTTTGCAGATGATTTTGTGACATAATGATGGGATACATGGCAATTGATGGAGATTTAACCATAATGTGTTAAAAATCAGATAAATAACGCAGATTGCACCAAATTGATTCAAACCGCCTCCATACAATCATCCATCAATTTTAATATGACTTACTCATCTGAATGGTCTTTTCTCATCAATCCCATTACTACCACTGGATTTCCTTTTGACACACTGGAGGAGATCTATACCAAGTACTGTGGACCATCAATCCCAATCTACTCAAGGAGATCCCTTGTTAAGCTTTTCTGCTATTACAAGAACTATTGCCCTACAAGGTTTCATCCCACCATCCATGGCAACAAAAGTCCTAGAAGCTTTCATTCCCAGCTGACAGCAATGGAGAACCACCTTGCAGAGGGTATGAATGACTTAGAGCAAGCTTGGAATACTAGGTTCAGAAGCTCCAATAGACTTCCATATCCCAGAGTGTTCAGCAACAGGTTCCATATCAGGAGTATTTTGGATACCTTCCTGGTGAGGATTAACAGACCTTCTAGAGGGCAGAGGCACTTTTATTCTGGCAAGTACAAGGCACACCATGTGAAGTTTCAAGCACTGTCTAACATTGAGGGTAACATCATCTGGTTTAGTGGGCCATTTGCTGCAAGTAGGCATGACAAAGCACTCTGGGTAGAGAATCATCCTGAATTCAGTAGAGGGGAGAAATGTATGGCAGACTTAGCCTATATAGGAGAGGATTGTCAGAGATTAGGATGTATTACAGCTTATAGGAAGCCAAGGAATGGTGTGCTTAGCAGGAAGCAGAAGCTCTACAATGAGATATTTTATCATTTGAGAGTAAGGGTAGAGCACACATTTGGATATTTGAAGAGATTCAGCATATTGGCAGGTAGATACAGAGGAAAGTAATATATAGGTGCAAACAGCAGAATAGGTAAAATAGTTAAGATACTTATTAATGCACAGTATGTTCATACAAGAAGACATCCACTGCAAGAAATGTGTCTGGAGCATTATGATGAGTAAATAAAGCAAGGAAAACACTATTCTGAGCAACATAAGTAAGATTGAGTAAAATTACCAGTAGCTGTATCATACCACTGGCATCATGGTAGAAATTATAGTGCCAGATAGTGCTGTAGAGTGCCAGATCAATCCGGCACTATAAACAGGCTGGCACTATGTGGCACTATCCAATGGAACAAGTCTAATTATTCCATATCTCACTCATTATTACTATCCCCACCCATTTGAGAAATAACTTGGTCACATGTATGTTTCTACTCAATGTCAGCCATCAGGTTCCTGCAATCAGTCCATCATAATGCTGGCAGCTATAAATTATTGACCCTCCTCACAATCTTGTGATTGGATTGTGACAGCCTTTTGCTGATTTTACTGCCAAATAAAGTTAGAAACTTGATGGTGCATAAGCAGTCTTTTGACAAGATTTGCATGGCATTCTAATGCTCCTTATGTGCCCCACATTTATTTGAATGGACCCAACTGGCCAATACATCCCATTGCTATAGATGGCAAGAGACCTGAAGGTGATCTGATGGCTTCATTGCAACCTCTGCTAGCAATGGTGTGGCAGAATGGCATCCTAAAGCAAGTTCTGTATAATGCTATCATATCTATTTACCAAATGGTATTTTCTTTTCTACCTCTCCTTGCACCATTCATATTACCACTGTGGATTCACCCCCCTGTATTTGCTAACCCATTACTACCTTAGGTATTCCACATATAGTTTGAAACAAAAAAAACCATAGCCTCCTGCTTACTAACCTCTACACACAGAGACTCATGCTATAACTGACATACTTTTATCACCTCAGATTTTCAGCTTTTAGTGTAATACTTGCAAAGTTGCCATATCCCTTGTATTGATGGTAACATAAACATCTTGCAAGCATATGCTTGGCTGCAACTGCTTTTGCCATGAATGCCTCCTGAATATCTGCAAAGAACTTCCTGTTATTTAATCAATATATTTCTTTTCCCTGCTGGAACTTAGTCCCCCTTATTGGTGTACTCTGTTTCTTGCTTGTGTAAATTCTGTATGGAGTGGTGTAGAAACAAGCTAGTGACAAAGAGAAACCTGGCATGCACTGGTAGAGTTGCCCTAATGAATATTAGCTGCTTGTTGCACCCTACCCAACTTTGCATTACTCACATGACTACCCATGCATTGGGGCTGCTTGGCTTCTTATTGCCATAGGCATAGGTGTCTCCATTTACACATCTGTCCTCAGTACCTTCAAACTCTTTCTGGCTGTCCTCCACATGCTACCTCATCACATCCATGACAGGCTTGAAGGTAACATCCTTGAGACACCAAGCAAGATAGAGTAGAGAATAAGTACAGTAACAGCAGAGATCTACACATGCAGCTTTATGCTTGTAGAATGGCTGATCAAACCCCATCATATACTCCTTGCATTAAAACTGTTAATGCATGAAGTTGGTGATCTACTTCTGGATAATAATCCTGCAATGTCAACATATGACTCCCAATTCTTCCAATATACTCTTGCTTGAAATGGCTTCAGAAGGCCACTTGAATAAGTACACATCATTTCATCCAGTCCTTGCATTTTTATGGTTGCATATGCATATTTATATCAATTGGAGCCTCTGAGGAGTACTTTAGGTAGCAGATGCTCTGCAGTATCTTGCCAACTCTGTCAAATTTCCTTGGTATCTCAAAGGGCCCATTTAGCTTGAAATGCCTCATGTACACATTGCTCATTAGTATAAGGATACTGCAGAAATAAAAATGCATTACTCCCAGCAGAAAACTATTACTCCAACAGAGTCCTTCTACTTTAAGTATCTCTGGTTTCCAATTAATTCAATATTCTGGCCAATTGCTTATGGCTTGCTAACTTTGCTGCATTTGCATGCTGACTTCTGTACCCTTGCTTTGGGAGAAGATGAAGTTCCTAGTACAGGTGTTTAGACAATAATAAGGTGTGCAAGTCTGAAAGGAAATCCCCTGGAACTTGCATATTTGACAGTAGTACCATCCATTGTGCCCAAAAAAGCTGGCTATCTTACTGATGGTTGGGGTATCTCCAATGCAAACAATAATATGCATATTGATATGATAGCCCCTTAATAGTATCATACATGAAAGCATACAAAACTCATGCAGCAATGAATACAGGTAGCTATCCAGGTTGGAAAGTGATTTAGGCCCAGCTGATAGTCAGACTTCCATCCAATTTCTGCTCTAATATCATAAGATAGGCAGCAGATCCAGGCCAATGCAAATCAGCGGTCAGCAGGATTAGCTGGTAGAGTACGTGTTTAAAGTGAATTATTGGTACAGTAGAGACTGATGTGTGGTCAAATATGACTTGTGTGGCCAAATACTGGCCAGGAGCCTGCTAATATTTCCTATACATTCCGCATGCTTCATAGCTTACAGGCTTGTTGCAATAGCCACATGGTCTTTTTTCTAGAAGATAGCCCATCATTATTAACAATATGAATGCATTTGTGGCACCGCATCCACACATATATATAACACTAATGTGGACTCCCCAGGCTCTCAGTCAAGTAGGCAAATGAATACCTTAGTGAAGCTTCAAGCTGAACATAATGCCCAGGCAGATGATAATGCACCAAATGCAGTGTCTTGGATCAAAGACCAGCAAGTGACCATCACAATATCACCACCACCTGTATTAGCAAGTATATTCTCAGATAATGCTCACCATAATGCTCAGGCAGAGAAGAATGCAGCAAATGCAGTGCCTCTGGCAAAAGACCCACAAGTGGCTGTCATAACATCACCATTGCCTGTATTAGTAAGTTCATTGTCAGCTCAGACTAAAGTATTAATGATGGAATTAGGTGTAGAGGCTGATAGGATAAATGCAATGTCCCAGAGAGTTCAGGAAATAGTCCAGGAGCAGGATGAGACAATGAGATTGGTAGAGCAATCAGTATCCGCAGTAGTGAATACATTGCCTTTGCTCCAAAGAAGGAACTCAAGTAGCTCAATGCCACAAACAAGAAATGAGCCATTTCCCAATTTAGCAGCAGAGGAATACCATACAGTCTTCAAAGCACAACAGCAGTGCTCACACATAAAGTACACAGAGAAACCAATCACAGCAATGGAGGGAGAGACAGTGATGTCTTTACTCAAGCCAGAAATCAAAAGATATTGAAGATCCTTGAAGCTGCTAAGTGCAATGATGAAGACTGCGCCAATATCCAAGGGGCTGTTAGAAGTCTGGTCATGGCATCACCTTGAGGCCAGAGTACCATGTGACCATCAGAAACTTATGGCCAAGCAGAATGTGCTTGACATGTTCTACAAGTATTATCCTAGATTCAAGCAAGCAAACCAATTTTGGGCCAGCAATGGTATGGCAAGAAAGTATCTCAGGATTAGCAGTCACAACCAAAGGCCAAAGAACAAGGGTGCCATAGCTAAAGCCAGCAGCTTACTCAGGTGCTTGTTGCAAGCAGGGCAGAAAGCTCCAAAAAAGCAGCAAAAAAATATCATGTAGCCTGAAGAGTGTTAGTAAGGGACAAGCAGGCAGAAACTGATGCATCCCTGCAGGATTTATCAAGAAAAAAAATGGTTCAATATAAAAGGTACTCACTCACATTAGCAGTGAAGGGATTGACAGTGATAAAGCCCATCACAAGCAGTTCTGAAAGCTCCATACTCAAGGCAAACAAATGTCAGGTTACTGGGAGAGTAATAACAAGGGACAAGAAGGCAAAAACAAATGCACCAGTGTGGTATTTGCCAAGGAGAGAACAAAATACAATACCAGAAGGGCTCAGTCAAAGTAGCAGTGAAAACTTTGCTGCAATAAAGGTAAAGATAAAGAGAAAAAAGTCTACCCAAGCCAGAGACAGGGAAGCATCCAGGAGCACCAAGCAGTTTTTAGTGCTTCTTCATGAGCAATGACTAAGAATGCACTCTTAAATGTTGCAAGGTCCTATTGGAAAGACTGGCAGATTGAAGTGCTAGATCTTGCAGTACCAGCTGAATACCAGTATGTATGGGAACCAGTTTATGAACAGTGGCCTAAAGGTATCCTGCCAAAGTGTTGGAAAAGGGTGTTACAGCTGAAATACTTATTGAATGGTGAATTTTGATGGAGTTTCTTGTAAATGTAGTGTTGGGTGGAGGGACTTGTATATAGGTCAGTACAATTGGCATTGAGGTACAATTGAAGTATCAATGGGAATATATCTATTTGTATGCATGAAAAGTAAGAGATTTGGTTTAGTCAGAAAGTAACAAGTGTGAAAAAGAGGCAACAGCCAATCAATATATGCAAACATAGAAGGTGATTTTGCTTCCAGGATTAGAAAGCGGGAGAATTGGCTGAAGACCAATCTAAAGTTACTTAATTGGCAGAATATTACAGATTATCTGCCACCTAGACTGTTTCTCACTGGCTCTAAACAACCTTCATATATTTATGCAACAATACAAATGCAAGTACTGGATGAGCCAGACATGTATTTATTCAAGTGACCCACTAAATTGACTCCTGCTCAGAGTACATTGGAAGCATTGGGAGTCATATGCTGCCATTTGAGAAATTTTATCCAGAAGTGGATCACAATACTAACTTCACACATCTGCAGCTTTTATGCAAGGAGCATGTTGTGATTTGAGTGACCATTCTACAAGCATAAAGCTGATCACATAGATCTCTACTGCTACAGTATCCAATCTCTACTTCATCTTCCTTAGTGTGTGGAGAATAATGGGTCTTGCTTCACCTTTTGGGAGTTTCCTATGGAGCAGATTTGTGGGGAAATAGGAAGACAGGTCAGTTGCAAGTGCCACCATATCCCAATCTCATCAATATCATTACTTTTAGGTCCATCATTGATGAGATGAGTTGGTGCATGGAGGACAGTCAGAAATAGTTAGAGAATACTGAGGATATATGCACATATGGAGACACCTAAGCCTTTGGCATTAAGAAGATAGACAGCCTTAATGCATGGGTAATCAATTAAGTAATGCAAACATGGATTGGATATAACACACAACCAACTCTTATTGGCACAACCTTACTACAGTATGCCAGGTTTCCCTTGGCTACAGGCCAGTTTCTACATCATGCAATAAAGAACTCATACAGACTACAGCCACAGTATACTTACAAGGGGAACTAGTAGAGAGCAGGGAGAAGCAATATATTGGTTAGGTACCAAAATATTTTTTGCAAATATTCAAGAGTTACTCATGCCATAAGGGGCAACAACCAAGCATATGTTTGCAAGAAGCATATAATAGACTTTTTCCATTGGGGAGTGCCAATCAGTGCCATTGTGTGTCAGTGATTATTTATCCATGACCTTGGCCCAGGTGATAATTTACCCATGACCTTGGCCAAGGTGATAATTTATCCATGACCTTGGCCCAGGTGATAATTTATCCATGACCTTGGCCCAGGTGATAATTTATCCATGACCTTGGCCCAGGTGATAATTTATCCATGACCTTGGCCAAGGTGATAATTTATCCATGACCTTGGCCCAGGTGATAATTTACCCATGACCTTGGCCAGGTGATAATTTATCCATGACCTTGGCCCAGGTGATAATTTATCCATGACCTTGGCCCAGGTGATAATTTATCCATGACCTTGGCCCAGGTGATAATTTATCCCATGACCTTGGCCAGGTGATAATTTATCCATGACCTTGGCCCAGGTGATAATTTATCCATGACCTTGGCCCAGGTGATAATTTATCCATGACCTTGGCCCAGGTGATAATTTATCCATGACCTTGGCCAGGTGATAATTTATCCATGACCTTGGCCCAGGTGATAATTTATCCATGACCTTGGCCAGGTGATAATTTATCCATGACCTTGGCCCAGGTGATAATTTATCCATGACCTTGGCCCAGGTGATAATTTATCCATGACCTTGGCCAGGTGATAATTTATCCATGACCTTGGCCCAGGTGATAATTTATCCATGACCTTGGCCCAGGTGATAATTTATCCATGACCTTGGCCAGGTGATAATTTATCCATGACCTTGGCCCAGGTGATAATTTATCCATGACCTTGGCCCAGGTGATAATTTATCCATGACCTTGGCCCAGGTGATAATTTATCCATGACCTTGGCCCAGGTGATAATTTATCCATGACCTTGGCCAGGTGATAATTTATCCATGACCTTGGCCCAGGTGATAATTTATCCATGACCTTGGCCCAGGTGATAATTTATCCATGACCTTGGCCCAGGTGATAATTTATCCATGACCTTGGCCAGGTGATAATTTATCCATGACCTTGGTCAAGGTGATAGTTTATCCATGACCCTTGCCAAGGTGATAATTTAACTAAGCTTAGCACATGTTACATTTTATCCTGCACCATACTCTATTGTGGTGCAGTAATTGGTTGCATCTTTTCTGACACAATTTTGGCTCACTGTAGTCAGTGGTGCTAAATGTTGCAGACATATGTGGATAATTCTTTTTCTGGTTTTGGGACAAGTAGATTGAGCTTCTGAGGTCTAAAACCTGGCTAAAAGGCATGAGGTCAACAGGGCTGTAGCTTTAGACACCAAACCATTATTCCTGGGTAATTGCACACAAAACTTGATATTTTTGATGGAGCCACACTGTGCCTGCAAAGTTGACAACTTCTAAGGCATGCCAAATACACCGTATTCTTAGCCTAGTCAACCAATAAATGATGACTGTCTGCATGTTTCTTAAAGCAGCTATGATATTTTATTCTATGCAGAAGTGTTTAGATTTATTTTATGCTATATTGACCCAAGTACATGATCACAGGGAATATCTGGCTGAATTAGCCCGCTGAAACTGAACTCAGTAAATAAGAATACCCACTGTTTGACAAACAACATTGCAGATATGCATAATGGACTGCTAGGACAAGATTTAAATAATCATGTCAGTGGAGCAATTAGCAGATTGTATGTGCACAAAAAGCTGCTTTATTTGACTGCTGGGTGACTGTCCATAACTCTACTCATCATTAACTGCACTGTGTGGTGAACAAGGAGAGCCAAGTAGCCTTAGTTGACCAAAGATTGCAGACACAATGAAAGATGAAGTCAGACAGCCAAGAACACACCAGCACTGCAAAAATAGTAAGAGGCATATGATACAGTACTAAAAGGGCACTAGGTGTTACCTAGAGATTTGATTAGATTATATCACCACATGTATAGACAGCTTGAAATTTAGTAGTGCCAAGAGGCAATATAGGGAAGGAGTTTAGCCCCTCATAAATAGCAACATTGAAAAGTGTCACACTATGCCAAATTGAACTTACTAAATTACAAATAAGGTAGGAATATATTATGTAACAAGATGGAGCTTCCAGGGTGAAACTTCAGCTTGCTAGACTGGCTGACAGTGCAGGGCCATTAATTTATTGTTGATGACAGAGAAGAGACTGTGGAAATCCACCTCTGCTTTGATGGCAGGCACAACCAAAATCTATTGCCTGGATGTATTAGTCATAGGTATATAAAATCAACTCACAGGTGATTATGTTGAGTCCATTAGCATTTAAATGGGACCAAATAAGTCAGTGGTGTTAGTCAGCAGATACACCAAAAGATTTCTATCAGACCAAAACAGCAATATAGGCAGCATCCAACAAAGTGATTAGGAGAAGTAGTACATCCACACTAAATCTGGTAATGCACATTCAAGCAGCTGCTGAGGTGTCAATACCAAATGATCTTGATCATTACTACTTGACATCAGCTAAACTTTTTTTACCTAAATATTTCATGTATGGGTATCTGAAACATTGTTTTCACTAACTTTTGACTGGAAATTGTATTAGCATTGTTGCCATGGCATATCCATATTAAAGTCAAAAGTTTCAAAGTCAGCAATAGGGAAAGTGTCAATAGGGACATGGCTTTGCTGATGGCCAAAGGCCACTTATTACAAAAAAGCAACGTATGCAAATCAGTATGATGTGTAAAATAGGTCACATATACACTCATCTTCAACAGGACTTGATTTAAAAATATCTAAAAAGAACAGAATTATAGAGGAATCGCTTTATACATTGGTGAAGCAAATTTTGATACTATGCAGGGCCCATAAATACTGTATATTGGAAGATGAGGGCTTTATGCTGGTTTTTAACCTTGCCCAAAAAATACATACAGAGCACTTAATCAAAGGATTCTGGTAAACTAAATGGACCTAAGCCTACTTTGTCAACAGAAGGTAACCTATACACTGGGATCAATACATGCAAAAGTGCTATCAGTATCTACACCCTAGGTAGTTGAGTCAATAACTAGATAACCTGCTCTGTTGATTCTCTGTATTGATGGGTAGGAAGGTGCCTTACAGAGCTATTAGTCACAAAAAGTGCCACAGAGGGCCAACAGGAAATACATTCACAACAAATGTAGCATGCTGAGAAGTAGGGTTTTACATTTTTGTAAAATGAAGCATTTCTGCCTAACTGCTTAGAAATATATACTTCTGAGCCATAGTGGAATAATAAGAATGACTGCACAGTCAAGACAAATACTATGATATTGTATTTGCCAAGCCTTGTTGCCGGTTGCTGAAGTAAAATAATAAGTATATGCCATTTTGCTGCTTCACCAATCCATCCTGTTACTTAATGAGCACTTGATTGGTAGCACTTTGAAGTTATTCTAGAATAATGGTGCCAGATGGCACTGGCGTATGTGAATACTATCATATATTGTATTTATACATGCCAGGTCATTGATGCCAGCTATCAATGGCTTTGTACCTAGAATTTTTGTAACAAATCCTTAGGAAAGTGTGCTCCTCTGAGCAGTATCAGTGTTACCAATGCTGATTAGTGGTCAAAGAGTGAATTCCATCAGCTCAATAACAACTTCAGTAGTTGGTTGATACAAGTTAATATATCCACTTTTTGGTGTATGGTCTTACTTGGTTCTTTTCTATAATATTCATGAGCACTTGGTTAGTGCAATATCTAGTATAGCCATTGAGCATACAGTTTTAGCCTACTTGTGTACTGTTCTGAATATATTCAATTAGAGGTGCCTAGTCAAGTTGAACAGAGAACTCATTTACAGAGAAATAAACATCTCAAGTAAGAAGTTGCATATAGCTGCAGTTAAAAGAGATTTGTCAGTAGTAATTATTGAAACTTGAAGGTATGGTCTTTCAGAGCTCTATATGCCTATATATAGCTCAAAAACATTAGGAGCATATATCAAAGTCTGGCAACAATTTGGTAGATACACTACAGGTTGAACGCTCATTGTTGTCATAGCAATGATGCTGTAAAATGGTGGCAGGTCAGCATGAACACTTTTAGAACCACTGTGTCAGTGGCTGTTATAAGCTTTATGCACCAAGTGTTATCCTCCCAAATAGTGATAACTTCACTACACATGGATATTGTCAAACTAAACACTTTTTTATCAGTAAGTGCTTGGAGGCTCTGAATTGATGGAATACCTGGTATCTTTCAGCTAGTTTGATCTGGCAAAGACGTATGTATATTAATTATATATGCAAGGCATAAACTTACAGAGTGATAAGTACTTAAAACTCTAGTGCTTGAGCTTTAAATGGTAGTATATGCAAAGTGGGATAAGTCTTGATGCTCAACCTGTAATGTAGCTCTATAGACCAGAGTACATGGTCAAGTTTACACAACTATCAATAAAGTCATCTCAGTCATCTAATTCTGACCAAACATTGTTAGTTGCGCAATGCAAATTAGCTATAAGGTAAATCTTAACAATGAGAATGCTTCAAATTTAGTGAAGGTTTGCTTACTCTTCATCTGGCATTTGGTTGTCAGTGGGGTAGCATTTGCATGTAGTAATAACAGCCACATGGGCTTTTGCTAAATCTGGAATACATCTTAAGCATGGATTCAGTCCCACTATAGAGTTAAGTCTCTGAATCCTGACATATCTTAACAAAACATGATACAAGGCATATGGCATCTGTTTGCAGCTGAAGGCTTGAGCATCAATCCTGCAAGACTGATGACATATTCTGAAGATCTGTATGGCCCAGTTGCTGCTGCAAAGATTCAGATAAACTCTTATACCAGCTTAAACTACAACATTTGATGCCAGATGCTGCCATTTGAGCTTTGAAATTATTCTTTTGATAATTGTATACTCCATATATGCTGTATTGCAGAATCCTTAGATTCAAAACACTGCCCCAATTACAATAGTAACTGCAATACTGAAAGACACATATCTTCTAGAGGTTAGCACCTTTTTATTCAGCCTTGTCCCAATGCAGTGATGTTAATGTTTAGGCATTGAGGGTTTCAAACTGCATGAAGATAGCATATAGTAGCTTAGCCACATAACATTGAAACAATGCACCCTGGACCAAAGGCACTGCAAAGTGATTATCCCTGCTGGTGAGGCTTGTTTCCAAGTAATTTATTTGGCACAAAGGGTAGAGCTTAAGACTCTCCCCACCTTAACCTAATTGATAAAACAGCCTAGTCACTAACAATCTCCCCTTTGTCCTATGTCACCACACAAATTGTTAACAAAATAGTAAATGGAGTAAGCTCCTCTGTACAGGACTGGCATATGGGTAAAGTGAGTGAGTGGTGATCGTATGAGGAGATCCTAGTATTGCACAATTTGGGACCCACTTGTTGGGCAGTGCCAACCAAATTACTTGGTGTGTTATGCGGATCTGAGTATTGTTGCTAAATGCAGTCTTCCATGCCAACAGAAGAATTGCCAATATCAGAGGCATATAAAAGCTATAGATTGGTCAATATGAAGTGTATTGAAACAGCAATCATTACTGGAGGCCCTGAGGTGAGATATTACCTCAGGGTGTGGTAAAACATCAAATGGATATATGGGCTTGAGATGCATTGGCATTGTGTGCTCATGAGCTCATATGAAATGATTTCATATTGTTGCAAACTGCACTAACAAGGGGTGGTGACACTTTAGGACAAGAAGTTTAGTTCTTGCACAAGTGTCTGACTATATAAATACTATCTTTAGGTCTTTGAATGATTCAATATTCAAATAATGCTCACATTGAAAATACTAAATTAATGATAGCAAGGAGCAATTTTCTGAGCCAACATGGCTTTGTATTGCAACACTTCATTGTTCATTGAGAAGCATCCTTCAGTTGTGTAACTGCAAGTAGCATATGCCTCTTGAATGATAAATAGAGAGCTGTCAGCTGCATCCATAACAATGACTTACAGGGATTCTGTACTTAATATGAACGTACTGAGAAACACTTTGGGCAATAGTTAGAATATGTAACAAAGGAAACTTGCAGCACAAACAGATGCATGCCACTGCCTGCAAACACTCACACCAAAGTAATATATTGATTCAACATGTTGCCAATAGTTCAGTTTATAGCCAGTTGTGGCGGAAATAAATGGTAAAATGCCTCAAGTGAGCTGTGTAGCAGTGCACAGATTGGTTCAGCATCTGAAAATGAACATTAAACAATCACGTATCTTGTAAGCAACTTACTCAGTAGTTTAGTGTTGTCTAATCAGGCTTATGCTGCTGCTTATGTGACAGTGTAAATCTTGCACTCAGCTCTTAGTGGCTGGGGAAAAATACACACTTGATAGTTTCTGATTGCTTATACAGATCAAGTGGTGAGAATGACCTCAGACAGGGCAGCCACCTCAGCTGGCAGCAATCTGTCAAACAAGCCCACCATTATTTTAAATTAAACAACCATATCCTGAATGATGCAACTGACATTGTAAGCATAACTATCTGCGTGAACTGCAACTCTAAAGCTAGTACATATTTAGCAGGTAAGAGCCAAATAGTCATAATCCTAAGCTTGCCCTAGTTTATGCTAAGCACATAAAACAGTTGTAAATGAACATTTTGGGTGTTCTTAAATATTTAAGCAGAAACAAGGCTTGCAAGCCACTATGACACTTAAATAGGGTACCTTTAACAAGCTGCCAGTGTTACTTAAGGCATGACAAAGGCCCAAAGTACTCAGGCTATAATAAAGCCCACTAAGCTCTTGAAATGACTGCAAAACTCAATAAATCACTGGTACAACCTAAAGAGATATGCATCAGAAATGGTAAGGTCAAACTTGTTGTGAAAGAAAAATGGATGCCTTGATTATTTTGCTTGGCAATGCTACACTCACAGATATGGTGATATTAGCATCTACACAGGTGGAGAGGACAGGTATGTGACTAACCAGCAGCTGCATTTGGGCCACCTGGTCTTTTCTAACACTAGTCTGTGATCTTTCTGGTAGCTGCTACTACCTGAGCATTTCAGACTTTGCCAGAAACACTGTTTTAACTGATAATTGGTATACTTGAAAGGTTGCAATTTACCTTGTACTTACAATTGCATTTCTATATTGGAGTGCAAGGTAATAAAGGCACTACATTCCATGAACCAAAGGATATGATATTGTTTAAATGCTCTCTGCAGACAAAGTGGTGCCTGAGATGGCACAACTTAACCAGATTACTGGCCTCAGGAGAGTTTTGAATCCATGTCACTTAATTTAAATAAATATGGGGCTGGAACATGCCACCTAGGAGCATGGCATAAGCATTGGCTAGTGAGGTCTCTGACATTTTTTGAACAGCAGTTGCATTTGAGCCATGTAAACCAGGATATTGACCAGTACACTGGGTGCTCCTCTGGTGATATTTTGTAAGTTGTCTCACTTAAGAATCCACAGTTACTACTAAGTTACTGGACTGATGGGTATCAATCAGCAGCTGCCTGATTATTTGACATTCTGACACTAGTCTTGGTCACTCTGGAACTCATTTATAGTCCCTGCTTAGTCTGTCTCTCTCATAATTTTAGTACTGTGATTACTCTGTTAATGTTGAAAATGAATCAGCAACACCGTCAAGTATTACATGTCAGCCCCTAAGTTACTATATAATGCTTATGGACATTGAGCACTCTTACAACTTTTATTACCCATGTATCAGTTCTACAAAGAAAATAATCCTGTTCTTCTTGGTGCGAAATCAACAGTTCCACTCTTAGCACTAGTTTGCAAGTTCTTGACATTTGACACAATAGTCAAGTTGCAGTTTGCTATAAGCTTTGATTGCATTGATCTACTCTAAATATGGGTTTACCAGAGAACAAGAGTACACAAATATATGCCATGCAAAGGAGAGATCTGATGGCAAGAATTTCAGACTCTGAGGGTTTGAGATGCTTGTACCAAATGCTACATTTGTATTATTTCTGCAATAATAAAACTACTGAGCTACTTTATAAAGTAGCAGCAGTTCCACTTTCTCCACTATTCCTCTGAGAGCCTCTTATATTTAAGACACCTCTTAGATTGCAACAGGTTGTGATTATAATCGCCTTAATTTATTCTAGCTATGGCTTTTATCAGCCAACAGAACAACTTCTCACTTCAGTTAATCAAGATACAGATCTTTCTTAATGATAAATAACTTTTGAATATAGTAGCAGACAAAGAAGTTGAAACGCAAGATACTTGCAGAGAAAGCTCCAAATATCAATGACACTATGGATGCGGAAGAGACGATACTCTATCTACTTTGTAGCTTACCAGGCAAGTGCATTCCACTAATACTTTTTTTAAGACAGAGAAGCCTATTGGACCTAAGAGAATGTCACATGAAGACTTTTTTTGGAGTACTCAAACATAATGACCATGCAGACAAAATCTATGAACACACCTTATTCAGCTAAGAAAGACTGACAGAAAAGAAAGGAAAGCAACCATACCAAACATAAAATGTTTATTGCAACCACTGCCAGAATCTCAGTAAAGAGTTTGCAAGAAGAAATAAGAGGACAAAAAACACAAACATGAATAAGCAAGCCATGTAGCTACAGTAGTCAGCCAAGTGTCACAGTCCCTGCTGGTGTATATTACTATAGTGTTTGATAAAATATTGATTTTGGAGCTTCACAGTATATCTGTGGTATGAAGGAGTGGATATGTACCTTATTAAATATTCCTTAACAGAGGTTTACCTAGTTGACAACACTGTGCTGGATGATACAGCTAATGGGTGTGTACAGCAAAAAACAAGTAATGATGCAAGGGCCAAGATGGCCAAACTGACAGTGGTAGTCTTTGCCCCTGGAATAGTCAAGGCCTACTCTGGTGAGTAAAGCAGTCACTCAAGGATTAAAGTTTGTGTTACCAAGCTTAGCAGCGCAATTATGAGTCATGAAAGACAAAGATCGGCTCTGTGGGGTGCAGAGCATAATATGCACAAGTTACAATACAAGATTAAGTGTAACCAAGTTGGTCATTATTGTTAAAACCAGGGATATGACACAATAACTTGTTATAGAAAGCAAGGACACATTGGACAACAGATGGTCAACCAACAGGTGAAAAATCAACTGGCTATAGGCCAAAAATACTCATTTCCAACCAAACTGAGTGTCTGGAATTGATGTTCATGTGCCAAACAAGCTAGGGACAGTTGCAAGCTTCAGGGCATTAGTGCCACCGGAATATTAGCTATTGCACACAGAGTTACTTTACAGTAACACAAACTGAGTCTAAATCTAAGGTTCATTGATTCCATGTTGAAGGGAAACTGTATTGAAAAGCTTGCAAAGTACTACTTGACTAATGGAACATTGCAAACACCACCATTTCTGATACTACTCAACAAATAGAGTAATAGAATGTGCAAGCACAACAAAGTTGATAGGGGAAGATCTAGTTTATATGTTAAGGCAATGGACTCCATGTTTTTGGCTCAATATGGTCTAAACTTTGAAACTTCAGCAATAGTACCCAACAGCAGTGCTGCATGGCACTACACTCTTTGAATTTTATGCTGACAAAAAGCAGTACTTGAGTGTTTTTATATCCATGGTAGTAGTGTAGACACCTGTACTCACTCTGAATACTCACTAATTGAACATCAGCACTGCTTTTTGAACAGGGAGCTGCAAGAAACTAAATTTCACAGAAACATGGTGATTACCAGTCCAATGACCTGTACTAGGGTGCAGATTCAGGCAATTGTTGTATGCAATTAAACCTGCACCTAGAGCATTCTTATATATGATAAACACCTAACTATAGAAGATTGAGCCCAAGCACTGTAAACTACAGTGTGTATATGAGCCAACTGTGAAAGTTTATAAACTTGCACTTTCAAAGAGTGAAAGATAGCTTAATGTACTAAAGGGCATCTACGCATCCAATTACCACAGTGGCTGTGGAAATATTGAACTAGTACATGTTAAATAATGGAAATAGTCATATTCCAGCAGCTAAGCAAAGTTTCAGATATCACCCTGTGTTTAATCAATATGGTGATGGAATACTCAAGAGCAACTAATAGGCAGACTTGGATTTTAATAGTAGTTCCAATTGAGAAGGGATTTGTTTGATAAAGGCTCCACCACTAGGTCAGCATTTCTGTACAATGGTGTAGCTGTCACCTGGAATTGCAAGAAACAGCCCACTCTAGCACTCTCTATAACTACAGCAGAGTACATAGCTGCTTAACAAGCAGATAAGGAGGTTGAATGGTGATAAAAATTACCCAGAGACTTATTCTCAGGTTGAGATGAACCAATTTTTTCAAGGATAATAAGAGCTGCGCTTTATTGGCTAGATATCACCATAGTTGTACCAGCACTAAGCATATTTATACAGAGTTTTGCTCTCTGAGGGAGGCTGCAGAAAATAACTTAAAAGATTAATGAGCTGCTGACTAATAAATTGGCTGCAGAAATTTTGATGAGCACTTATCTGGGCCACAGTCTGGGTGCACAGGGCAAGATTTGGATCATGAACTAAATTGGTCAGGGGGAATGCCAAAATACTGGGGTATTTCACATCATTCAGCATCTAATGTTTACTTAATACTCTTGCTTTAGTACTAGTCTCTGCAAAACAGATTACAGCCTGTGATTTGCCTTTTCCTCTTAGATTTATGATACTGTGACCTCTTCCCAATTGTCAAAATAAAATTAATATGGTTGCCAAATACAAAGTACTAACCCTGAAACTTTCAAAATATGCTTTTGGCTGTTGAAAAGCCCTTTTAACTCAGTATTGGAGTTGTACTACTTTTACAAAGGTGCAAATACTGTGCTTCTGCATGAGTAATCAATAGCTTCAGTATCATGGCTATTTTGTAGAAAGTTCCAGATATCCAACACACATCACATATTTAGCAGTGTTTCATACCATCTAGTTGTTTGATCTTATTGCACTACCAGCATAGAGTGGTCATACCAGCTAAGTAACACTAGTCACCAAGATAGTTTCAGTATACTTGATTGAGCTTGCCAACATGATTACCTTAAAGTTGACTTTGAGCTCCAGTATAGTGCCTTAGAGTTGTATCCTGTTCAGTTATAACCTACCAATTATATGACCAGCCACAGACACATATGTTTCTCTTCAAGTATATGATATCTTACCTCTTTGAATCTCAGTTTCATATGTTTATCAATACATCTGATTCTCACACAGGCAAATTGCTTTTGTTAGCACTACTAGAGTGCTTTATTCAATAACCCAGGTGTAATGCATATATTTATGGTACCTTGTAGATATCTGAAAATCTGCTTGACACTATAATCTGATCTAATCCATAGTTCCATATGGATTGACTGACTGTTCCAACTGTTACTGCAACATCTGGATGTGTGGATAGCATCAGGTACATCAGGCTACCTACCATTGATTGATGCGCAAAGTTTTAGTCAATACTTGAGCCTTTTTCACCTAAACTTGCTGTCAATTGCTCAGTTTCAGGTTATTTTCCATGGGGATAGCAGCATGCTAGCAATTTTCCATCTTACAGTGGCTAAGAGTTCTTCTAATGTACTGTACTGATTCATCAGAATTTTCTGAGTAGGAATGTCAAACTTGATTTCAGTTCCATTACAATATCTCAATTTTCCAAAATCTTTGATCACAAGCTTGCTGAAGAGATCTGATTTTGTTTGTTTAAGGGCCTTCTGGTCACCAGTAGCTATTATTAGGTTGTCCACATGAGGAACTAGGATGATAACATCCTTATTTATCTATTTTACATATATTCTGTGATCTGCAGTGAAACAAATAAGTCCAATCTCCTGTAGAGATGTGTAAATCTTGCTATACCATGCTCTAGGTGCCTGCTTAAGCCCATACAACAACTGCCTGAGTCTGCACACCTGATGGGGCCTTTTAGATTGCCAAAATCTTCTGCTTGCTCCATATATATAGGTTCTTGCAAATCCCAATTTAAAAAGGCTGTTTTAACATCTATTTGGTGTGGATCTAGGATGTGTACAGCTGTCAAGGCTAGAACTGTCCAAATGGAGTTAACTTGGCAACCAGAGCAAATGTCTCTTTGAATCTAGTCCCTGGATCTGGGAATAGGCCTGAGCCACCAATCTAGCCTACTACTTACCAATGGTACCATTTGAGGTTATCTTGATCTTGCAGACCCACCTATATCCTGTTGGCTTTCTCCCATTTGGTACATCTACCTGTTCCCACATTTTTGCCTTGATAAATTAATAATACTTCCCCCACATGGCTTGTTGCAACATAGTAGCAGCTGGACTTTGCGTTGCCTGTTCCAGATTGTGAGGTTTGGCACATAAGGCAAGATAAGCTTCTTCATCATCATTGGATGTCTGCCACCAGAATCCAAGGGCATTTATAATTCTGGTAGATCTACCAATTGGCGCAATCTGCTCTGATCTGGAACTGGTAGAGTTATCTTCTGTATCAGGCTAAATTAGGTATATATCTTCTTCATTAGTGTTGATTGCGTCTTCAGGCAGCTGGCTAATGATTTCAGTGGCTTTCTGATCTGAATTCTCCTAAAGTACACATCCCTGCTCTTGATCATCTACTGAATTTTGCAATCATAAGCTCTATACCCTTTGGTATCATCACAATGCCCAAGAAAGTTCCCTTTTCTACCCTTTGGTTGCAGCTTTAGGTGTTTTTTGTCAGGGATGTGATACAAGACACCACTTCTAACAATCCTGCGGTGCTGTTAGTCTAGTTTCTTGCCTGTATATACCTCAAGGAGTGTAGAATCACGCAGTGCTGTTGTTGGGCGACTATTCTCTATGCATACAGTGGTAGCAACAGATTCAGCCTAAAACACTTAATCCATATTCTTATCATGTAGCATAGATCACCCCAGCTCTACTATCTCTTTGCTCATTTTGATACTCCATTTTGCTGTGGTGTATGTGGACCAGTGGTCTACTGAAGTATACAAGTAGATGAGCAGGATTTGCAAACACCTTTGAGCAGTAGTCCCCTCCATTGTCACTTCTAAGTACCTTCAATTTACACCTACTTAGCATATCTGTCATGTTCTTGAAGTGTTTAAATGTCTCTAATGCCTCATCCTTTGCTTTGCAGCAGTAAACCCATATATTTCTTGTCTTATCATCAGTAAACATCATAGAGAATCTCTTGGCTTTAAAGGACAGTGTTCTCATGGGCCTACATTTGTCATAATATACAATAGCAAATTTTTTGGTGGTGTTGATGCCTCCTGAGCTCCTGAAATGGTGACTAGCTTGTCTACCATATAAACATTGCTCACAGACACACAATTTGATTGGAATTGAGTAATATTGGCCTAAAACAAGCTGCTATTTCACCAGTTGGCTCATTTTCTGTTCCCAAATATGACCTAGCCTCCTATACCACATCTCCCAGTTATTTTCATCAGTGTCAGCAGTTTTGACATACTTGGGTATAATATCTTGCATTATACCATGTATATATTGTGATCTCTGATTCTCAAGACCATTTTTTGTCCATTTTCACTCAGTATTGAGCAGTTCAGCTTAGTAAATGCAAATTTCAGTCCCTGAGAAGCTGCTTTACTGACTGAGAGTAGGTTCTTAGCTATTCTTGGTACATAGAGTACATTATTCAGTTTTTCTATTGTAGCCTCTGAGATAGCACTCATAGTTAGTTGTATAGACCCACTGATGGTAGCTTCAGTGCTGATTTGTCTCCCAGATAATCCTTTCTTATGGGAATAGTCTTTAAGTTGCTCAATCACTCCTTTGCACTACTAATATGCTGTGATGCTCCAGAGTCAATCCACCATTCATGACTTTGATTACTTACACTTTCTTTTATATTTAGAAATAACTGTTCATCAGTAGTTATATAGCTTGCCTGCTCCAATATCTGTGTTTGTCTGCTTGTGCCTTCTTGCATTCTCTTGCCCAGTGTACTGGCTTCTTACAGTAGTTACAGCAGCCAGGCTTTTTTTTATTTTATTGCCTTCCCTTTTTATCTGTGTGTCTTTCTGAGCTGAATAAAGCATTGTCTTCAATTTTCTCTGCTTGATCATTTTGTCTGAGCTCCTGAGCAAGAAGTCTTCCTTTGACATAGTCTAAAGTCAGATTGCCTCCTCTGCTTTCAAACAAAGTGTGAATGGCTCATACGGGTCTTGTGGCTGCAAAGCAGACATAGTATCTCCTCTTCATCATCTATGCCAGCATTAATACTGTGAAGGTCTTCTGCAAGTGTCTCCATTCTGGTAATGAGATGTTCCATGACATCATCTGGCTTTTTCCTCATATTGAGGAATGTTTGTTTCAAATAAAGCTTGCTTGATAATGACTTTGCTCTGAAGATCTTCTCTAAGGATTCCCATGATGCTTTGGCAGTATTTGAAGCATGAATTAGTCCAGTTTTGGAACCT
Source organism: Basidiobolus meristosporus CBS 931.73 (assembly GCA_002104905.1). NCBI lineage: Eukaryota > Fungi > Basidiobolomycota > Basidiobolomycetes > Basidiobolales > Basidiobolaceae > Basidiobolus > Basidiobolus meristosporus. Next base: position 20,856 of record MCFE01000283.1, on the reverse strand, counting down.
TCCACATTGATGTGTATAGCATTAAAGGCCTTTTGCTCCTTCTCTTGTAATTTCTCTACTTCTTGTGCTGTTCCCTTGGGCTCAACTTCTCTTCCTGTTACTATATTTCAAAGTTTTCTTACCTCAAGGTGGATCTTCATTTTGATTCTACATGTGTAGTTCCCATCAAGCCTCTCCATTCCAGGGGAGATGTTTGTTTTGTTCTTTTTGCCAGTAGAAGTCATCTTTAGAATACATCAAGGCAATTGGTACTGATACCCTGCTGCAATTTAAGAAGTGATTCTGATATAAGGAACTTATCAAGATATAGTCATAATGGTTGACTGTTGCTTGGTCATGAAGAGGGTCAGTATTGATACCTTTATAGAAGTACCATGGGTGTAACACTAAGTAAGGGGGGTTTCTCAACATTCATAAGCATTTTATAACAGCTACAGGGTTAGTACATAATGTTCGATAAGAAGTAATGATCTGTTCTTGACTATACGGAAATAGTTAAAGGAGCATAAAGCTGAAGAAACAGGCAACGATAGGGCTGTACACTGGTCCTATAGTAACCATGACTAGTACAGAGCTGTTAAGTATATTTTTAGCTGCTGAATAATAACAAAAAGTTCAAGGTTCCAACATTGATATTACAAATTTTTTTTCAGTCAGTAGGTTACAGTTTACAGAAGTGGTAGTGTAGCAATAAGCTCAGTCACTGATTTTGTATACATCCATGACCTTGGCCCAGGTGATAATTTATCCATGACCTTGGCCCAGGTGATAGTTTATCCATGACCTTGGCCCAGGTGATAATTTATCCATGACCTTGGCCCAGGTGATAGTTTATCCAGGACCTTGGCCCAGGTGATAGTTTATCCTTGACCTTGGCCCAGGTGATAATTTACTCATGACCTGGGCCCAGGTGATAGTTTATCCAGGACCTTGGCCCAGGTGATAATTTATCCATGACCTTGGCCCAGGTGATAATTTACCCATGACCTTGGCCCAGGTGATAGTTTATCCATGACCTTGGCCCAGGTGATAATTTATCCATGACCTTGGCCCAGGTGATAATTTATCCATGACCCTGGCCAAGGTGATAATTTATCCATGACCTTGGCCCAGGTGATAATTTATCCATGACCTTGGCCCAGGTGATAATTTACCCATGACCTTGGCCCAGGTGATAATTTATCCATGACCTTGGCCAAGGTGATAATTTACCCATGACCTTGGCCAAGGTGATAGTTTACCCATGACCTTGGCCAAGGTGATAGTTTATCCATGACCTTGGCCCAGGTGGTAATTTATCCATGACCTTGGCCCAGGTGATAATTTACCCATGACCTTGGCCCAGGTGATAGTTTATCCATGACCCTGGCCAAGGTGATAATTTATCCATGACCTTGGCCCAGGTGATAATTTACCCATGACCTTGGCCAAGGTGATAATTTATCCATGACCTTGGCCCAGGTGATAATTTACCCATGACCTTGGCCCAGGTGATAATTTATCCATGACCTTGGCCAAGGTGATAATTTACCCATGACCTTGGCCAAGGTGATAGTTTACCCATGACCTTGGCCAAGGTGATAGTTTATCCATGACCTTGGCCCAGGTGGTAATTTATCCATGACCTTGGCCCAGGTGATAATTTACCCATGACCTTGGCCCAGGTGATAGTTTATCCATGACCTTGGCCCAGGTGATAATTTATCCATGACCCTGGCCAAGGTGATAATTTATCCATGACCTTGGCCCAGGTGATAATTTACCCATGACCTTGGCCCAGGTGATAATTTATCCATGACCCTGGCCAAGGTGATAATTTATCCACAACCTTGGCCCAGGTGATAATTTATCCATGACCTTGGCCAAGGTGATAATTTACCCATGACCTTGGCCCAGGTGATAGTTTATCCATGACCTTGGCCCAGGTGATAATTTATCCATGACCTTGGCCCAGGTGATAATTTACCCATGACCTTGGCCCAGGTGATAGTTTATCCATGACCTTGGCCCAGGTGATAATTTATCCATGACCTTGGCCCAGGTGATAATTTATCCATGACCCTGGCCAAGGTGATAATTTATCCACAACCTTGGCCCAGGTGATAATTTATCCATGACCTTGGCCCAGGTGATAATTTATCCATGACCTTGGCCAAGGTGATAATTTACCCATGACCTTGGCCCAGGTGATAGTTTATCCATGACCTTGGCCCAGGTGATAATTTATCCATGACCTTGGCCCAGGTGATAATTTATCCATGACCTTGGCCAAGGTGATAATTTATCCATGTCCTTGGCCAAGGTGATAATTTACCCATGACCTTGGCCCAGGTGATTGTTTATCCATGACCTTGGCCCAGGTGATAATTTATCCATGACCCTGGCCAAGGTGATAATTTATCCAAGACCTTGGCCAAGGTGATAATTTACCAATGACCTTGGCCCAGGTGATAGTTTATCCATGACCTTGGCCCAGGTGATAATTTATCCATGACCCTGGCCAAGGTGATAATTTATCCATGACCTTGGCCAAGGTGATAATTTATCCACGACCTTGGCCCAGGTGATAATTTATCCATGACCTTGGCCCAGGTGATAATTTATCCATGACCTTGGCCAAGGTGATAATTTACCCATGACCTTGGCCCAGGTGATAGTTTATCCAGGACCTTGGTCCAGGTGATAGTTTATCCTTGACCTTGGCCCAGGTGATAATTTACCCATGACCTTGGCACAACTGATCACCCATTCATTGTGGCCACTTAACTTCTTAATGTTAAAGACATTGGTGTCTCTATGTGCGTGCCTGCACTTTTATCTGTCTATTCCAGGCAATTCTTCATATGCCAGCTCAGCACATCTATGAACAGCTTGAATGTATATTCTTGATAGATTTGGATATGGCAGCACTTGGTAGTTCACTTTTCCTCCTATATTTCTACCAATCCACTTCATAGAAGACTCACAAATGGTGAACCAAGGTTCCATACTCTCTACACACCAAGCAGGCTACAGTAGAGAGTGTACTATTTGGCATTATAAGAGATTTATATAGGTTTTACTTCAGGGCTAATTTTAAATATGGTGCCAGATAGTACCAGTGGACCAGGAAAATACCATGCATTTTGTGACAAGTTACCAATCTCTGGAGCTAGATGCAAAGTGCCATGGGTACCAAGTATCAAGTGCATCCAATCAGTACTCTTCCCCTCTTACACATCATGTATAAAGTTGATCTTAAAAAAAAGGTCAAAAAATGGATTTTTTCCAGTAAAGTGGGTGAAACACAGAGGCTGCTTTGCATGAAGATGTATAGCTATATTTTACATTCTGTGGCCAAGTATAGGTCTACTTAGCCACTCTGGCAAACTATGGCACTCTTTGGCATTGATGGCTCAATGTGGCACTATCTGGGGGACCAAGTCTATTGCATTTTGCCTGCCCCATGCTGGGTACTGCCCAGAGCAGAGAAAGGCTTACAGCCCATCATTGAGCTATCTTCCTCAGAGCTTTCACTCTACAGGCCAAGTGTGGATGGCTACAGTGAGCAAAAAGGTAATAGAAGCTCACCTGTTCAGTTTCCGCAAGATAATAAGTATAGTGTGTTGCCATTGTAGAAGTACCAGGTTGCCAGCAAGATATGATTTCTGCTGTTGTGACTCATGCATGCTTAAGTATGACTTGTGCTGCATATTGCTGGCTGTGCTCATTATCTCACTTCTCATTTCTCATAATGTATGTATACCTGATGGCTCAGAAGCTTATTACATTAGGCACAGTGTTCTTTTCTCTTCTGTTACAGCATTGATCAAAGGAGATCTTGTCCATTGGGCATCAGCATGGCACCCAGAAATGTTGCGCAATTATTTTACTTTTTTGTCAGTATTCAGGTGTATTAAGGATAGTCTTCTAAAGACAACAATACACCTTCATAAGTGTAAGATTCAATTATTACCCTCTATACTAAGTACTATAAATAAGGTTGTGGCACCACATACACACATTTATGCAAAACTATTTTCCCTTTTGTTTGACTATTTTACACATATGTGCCACCAGAAAATAAATCAAAGCTGTCTGGTTCACAACCAAACCTTGCCACAGACAGCACAAGAAGAATAGTTGGGCAATAGCTTGCTTTGACATTTAGTGCAATAACTGTGGCTACATCCAAAACAGCCATATCAATTGCTTGCTCACTCAAGGTAGCAATGTGGCCTCCTCACACTGTTAGTCAAGTAGGCAAGTGCTAATCCCTCAAGAGCCATAGGTTGCCCAATATAGTTAGTCAGATGAAAGTGTTTCAAACACATACTACTCATATCCTTGTTGAGTGCCCTTCTGAATGCAATATACCTCAGCCCTGATTGCCCCTCAGCTGGGAACAAAACTCATCTCAAAGCCTTTGAGTTGCTCTGCCAACTGTTCCATAAGAACCCACCTTATCCTACCATGACTTTACTAAGCTCTTTGTTGCCATTACAGAAGCACTAAATGATAGGCTAGGAGCTGTCCTCAATCAAGTTGAAGATCAAGATATGCCTCACTGGATGTCTGTCCAAGTTATATTCTGGAAACCTGCTGAGAGAAACAACTCTGTCACCAAGATGGAGCCACATGCTGTAGTTTTTGCATTGAAGAAGCTGCATTTATATCTGTGGGGTAACCATTTTACCTTGCATATGGAGCATTCAGCCCTTCAGTGTATCCAAACCTCAAGACTGAGTCCAGTTCTTACCAACTAACTTGATACAGAATTGTTAGTATACAGCTATTCATTGCCCAGGAATTCTCACCTTCCTGTCTGACCATCATTCAAGACTTTTTTCCACTTCACCTAGGGAGTAAGCTTGCTACAGCTTCCAAAGTAACTGCCACAGTGTATTTAGCAGCTTGAAAATCCCACCTGCATATGAAAGAAAATGTTGATACAGAGGAGTAATTTACTTGGCTACTTTCAAGCTGACGTGCCAATGAAGCTTCACTCTGATGGATATTGCTGGCTGAATATCAAAGCTGACTGCCAAGAATTTGACAAGTCTGGCAGAGAATGTCAGCTTCTCAATCACATGAGCAAAGTTCTTTACCAGAATAAAGGCATTAATCACTATTTCATCACACCATCACATTCCACTGCTAATGTACCTTTGCAAAGACAAGCCCAGACCTTGGTGAATATCATCAGGGTTGTGCAGGGACAAGTGTATTCCTACTGTGCAGAATGCTATCAGCACCAATGTTGCTACTCTACATGGCTCAACAGCCTTTTTTTATGCTTGAAACAAGATTCAAGCTCTTTAGAAACTACCAAAATACAGATTAAGCCAATGTGCAGTCAGACAAGCTAAATAACCAACTTCAGTACCTTGCCCACAAAGTCTACACTGCTATCAGTGCCAGATGTAAAGGCTCCCAATAAAGATGACTTCAACATTTGCCTCAACACAACTGACCTGTAGTTTTCATGGTGTGTCATATATTATGACACTAGATCCAGCCTAACAATCCAAGCTTAACCCCAAATATGAAGGCCCATTCATGGTTGTCAGATATGCTCCTGAATGATCTTATGTGCTTCAAGAAAACAATTGAGCTCTGCTGCCCAAGAACTTTCCACCCTCTTTACTTGAACTTATTTCTCAAGACCTGGTAGCTTAGAAATCCTATGAAGTTGAAGCTATTGTGGACTATGATGGCAAAGAACCAAACTGTCTTTATTTAGTCAAGTGGAAGGTTATGATGACAAACACAATTTGCAGGAACCTTGCACCAACTTTGACAATGATGGCTTTATTGATCTGTATGGGAGCAGCAAAGAAAGCTGGAAGGCCACTTAAAGCTGCACTTTGGGAAGGAAGTGGTGTTGTGCGTCAATGCTCAATACTTGGCTAATTTTACTCTGTTACAAAATCTGGTATCATAACTGACTTTTGCTAACCCATACATAGCTAATCCCAGTTATGGTTTACTTTACCCCATCTCAGATTCTATCAATATGAAGCTTTCACACATGATCAATTCCCATGCAATCACTACTTCATCAACTACTCTGTCAAGTCATTCCTAGTGGTTAGTCATCAGATATCTATTAACCACTGAGTGATTTCCAACACATCAGCCTGCTGATGATGCAGTTTTTATTGATCTTATGCAACTATTTGCACACAAACTGATCTTAATTAATTGAGTCTCTTGGCACTGACTGATTCAGCCTGATCAAGAAAGTATGAATAAAGCTAACTGGGTCTTTTGTGTTGTAAGAGTCCTGGAGATATTGGAAGTAATTGGGAGAACAAGTAGATTATGTGGTTTTCACTTAATGATTTATTGAATATAAAAGTAATATTTATACTTTTACATAGTCTTGGCATTATAAACACGTAGAATAGGCTAAGGAAGGTCCCAAGAACATGTGTGCAAAGTTTGGGGCTGTTTGGACAACTTTGAGAATTTTCATGTTCTGGGTACCAGGTATTTTGGTGAAAATATTCTTAGTAAATCCTGACAAGGAATATGGTCAGTATTCTCTAGGATTTGAGGGTAATGATCTAAGTGACTAAGTTAGGTGAATATTTAGGTGTAATTACAAATTTTTACAACATTTTGGTGCTGTGTGTTTCTGAGCAAAAATAAAAATTGAGCAACTCCATTCTGATTTCTATCCAAGCCTGACTTATCTTGCACTCCCTAGAGCACCAAGCCTGGCTTGCATAACAAAACAGCTCTGTTTTGTTTATAGCCACTACTGACTTTATCCATGATCAATATCAGCACTGAATATTTCAGCTAAAATTTCTGCCACTCTTAGACAATTCCAGATTCTGCACTTAATTTACCCTTTGGCTCAGTTAAACTATTCCAGAATTCAATTACACTTTGCTCTTGGATACAACTCTTGAACTTTTCCACAAGAACTGTACCAAATACTTATATGCAAGCAGAGCTTGGGCCAGTGTAGTAGTGCCAAGTGAATATCTCAACAATCTTAGATGCTACCAAAGGGTGATATATAAGGGCTCAAAAGCTAAAAGCCAAAGTCTTGCCAAACAGCATGTCACAAGCAGGGCTGATAGCTGTAAACAGGTACCAAGAAACTAACAGGTAGCCAAAGCTCAACCCAGGGGCTTCCATCAGTTTCTGTATTAAGCAGGAACAAGAGCCCTGAAGAAGTTACTTACAGATGTCAGGTAGCTAGAAATGAGCTGTTAAAGGACAAGCAGGTAAAAACCAAAGCACTAGTGTAGCATTTATCATGGAAAAACACAGCACAACATCAGAGCCACCAGGTCAAGGTGGCTGTTAATGATTTGGCATTATTTAAGGGAAGGAAAAAAGTCTACAAAAGCCATAGATGGCAAAGAATAAGAAAAAAGCTGCAGCACTCACCAATTAGCACTGTCAACTCAGAACAGTCCAAAGCCATAGCTGCCAGTGAGGTTTACTAACAGTACAACAGGTTGGTGAGTTTGAAGAGAAAGGTAACATGTCTATCACAGTCTTGTTATCTTTCAGTGTTGACAGTGTGGAAATCTTACAGACAGGTCAAGCAACAATGTCAGGAAATCATGGAACTATTACAACACCTAAACTGAAATCTTGGAGCATTCATAGGCACAGCACAATGGTGCTGCACCTCTAATAGTGCAGAGCTCAAGAAAGTACCCCAAATATTGTAAGAATATATTTCAAAGAAAGGCATGTAGAATGCTAGACCTTGCATAATAGGAACTGAAGTTATTACTGATGATGCAATAGTAATAACTGACATCACAGGTATGAAAAGTTAGAGCACTTATTGAGACAGGGAGAAGGCAGTGGGAAGAAGTGGCAATAGCAATCAATATAAGCCAACATAGGAGATGAATGAGTGTTCCAGGTCCAAAAGTGAGAGTGTGGGCAGAGAACACATCAATGGCAACTTAGGGGTTAGTGTGATGAGAAATGTTGTTGCAGTTTTTGTGAAATCTGTGGTGCAATCTTTTCTAAAACATTTTGCAAGGAATCCTAAAGGCATCTGTACCCCTACCCTAGGAAGAATCCCAAACTAGGAGTTCTTCTGATTTTCTGCTGGTATTCAGCTGGTATTCTAATGGTATTATGCTGGTATTCAGCTGGTGTTCTTGGTTCAAAATTTCAAATGCAATTTGGGATGGAAGTAATGGGCAGCTAATTACCAAAATTGGTATTGAAAGTAGCTTGTCTAGTCTCCTCTGGGAAAATTTGTTTGCTTGCCTGCCCATCAGCCAACAATAGAGATATTGAGTGTTGTCAATTTTGATGAAATTGAAATTCAGCTAATATTGTAATGGCATTTTGCTGGCCTTTTCTTAGTTCTTTTTCTTAGGGCTGAGCAATTGGACATAAGTTTTGTAATGGCCTATTGGCAGGATTGTTACAAGTACTTTACCATAGCACAAGCTTAAGGTGGCAGCAGGGGTGCCATTAAGCCATGCAATATTTGAAGACAATATTTTATTGTGGCATCTATAAAAGAGCAAGAATACTACAAAATATAATAACACAATTGAAGTTGATAATGCTGTCAACTGCAAAGGATGAATATCTGGCACTACACTTAGATATTAGCCCTAAAATAAAACCTATACAATGCCTTTACAGTGCCAGATGGTACAAGTGGATCAATATAGTGCCATGCATCTTTGAGACAAGTACAAACAACTGCAGCTAAAGCCTAAGTGCCATGGGTATTGAGCACAAAATTTGTCTCTTCAGTTCTTCTTTACTCTGATAAATGATGCACAAGATTCATGCCAAAAAAGGATAAGAAAGTGGATTTTTTCCAGTGCAGTGGGTGAAACACAGAGGCTACTTTGCGTGAAGCTGCAGAGCTATGTTTTGCACCATATGGCCAGGTATATGTTTAGTTGGCCTCTCTGGCACACTGTGGCACTATCCAACAAAACATGTTGTTCAACTACATTTTTTATTAGGGTATTTTACAATTCATATTATGCACAAGTTTACAGGCTCATTGATTAGCAAATTGTCTCCACATTGAAAGTCTATTGCACTCTAGCTGTGTGCTTATTGCATTGAGCTCCCATGGCATTTTGTGTCGATGTGGTCATAGTCAAATAGGCTGATTTGGACCCATATCCAAGTCAAGATGATTGAATATCTCAAAGGAGTTCAAGGTGTTCTGATCTACCGCTTTAAGGGAACTAAATGACTAATAGCTGCTGTCCAAACATGGGCAAAAAAGACTTCATTTTAGATAAAAGAATTATAAGTATTCACAAGGGTCATACTTATTGTATTATCTGCATGAATTTGGACAGTATTTTCTTTTCAGATGCTAACTTTTTGTCATTACAAAAGTAGGTGTCATCTTGTTGGCATACTTATATACTTGCCTCAAAGCCAAGACTTCTCTTGGAAGATATGCCTAGCTGACCATCCAACAGCTAGAGCCCAAGATACCAATAGTTGCAAGCTTAGAATTATATGAGAGTTTGCTTAATTAATGCTGTTACTGTACAAGCCTTGGGGTTGTTTGCCTTATGTAGTGAGCATATTGCGACTCATGTATATCTTTGTAAACTTACTGGTTTTCAATATATTTCACTGCAAAACTACTTTGGGCAATATCTATATGCTATACAATATACTACTCTGATATCAAAGATTCATTTACCCAGAAGTCAAACATGCAGAGTGCTAATTTTAAGCTTCATTATGTTAAAAGGCTCTTAATAGAGATTCTTGGGTGTTTCAGCATCAACTGTCCCTTGAAGTTATGTAAGACAGAAGATCATCTATATATACCACAGGATTCCATATTAGTAGTACACTTGGAATTTGCAGTTGATGTTGGCAATGAATTGCTTTATCTGGCTGGATACTGAAGCCCATAAAAGTAGCATTGGGTGGTCAACTGACAACTGACAGTAAACAGCATATATCTCTACAATTCAAATGTGTTCTAAAATTATTATTGTTTATAATGGATTTGATGAGGAGAACACACACTTGGAGAAATGCTTTCTTGGAAAAAAGTAGCATTTTGAGCAAGACAATGGAGATCCATGTCAGAAGTAAGACACCAACTAGGAGCTATAAGCACAGACATACTGGTGAGTGCTTCAGTGAGGTATAATGATGCACTACTAATATCTGAGTGTATATTTTTGAACCTAAACCATTGATGGTATATCAAAATGCATTGTATGCCACAGTAAAGAGAAGCTATTTTGCCTGTGTTTACTAGAGAGTTTTGTTTTCTTCCTTGGGTATTGCTTCATTCAATGAAAAGCAGTTTGGTGGGTGTAATTGACTTAGTTGTCAGAAGCAAAGCACACTAAATTGAATGAGCAGAGGTATAAGGGGGCAATCAGCAGAGCAATTTTGACCATCCAATCACTCATATTATAAGCTCTTAAATGAGATAGAGGCCAAAGCTTTGTGCCACATGGGTGGATCTTTCTTGGCCACTTTGAGTATTAGAATAGTTGTTACCTCTATATCAATCAGATCACAGGTCCATTGGTAAAGTGCTTTAACAAGTTACCAAGCTTTCTGGACAGTCCAAGTGTGGACTTTGCCTCCAACATCATCAAGGTAGCCAATATATGCTGGAAGGCACTATCAACCCATCCCTCAACATGAAATTTCACTCCAGGCAGTGGGTCTTGAAGCTCAGCTGTGTAGTAAAAAATACAGATTCACCCCTTTCCAGTGATGACTTGCTTGTCCAGTCCTCCAGGAGTGTCCTACCAAGATCTTAGGACAGGTCTAGCATTTGTTTTGCCTGATTGCATTTCTGTGTATATACAGCTTGTGAAATGGCTCAGTTTGCTCCCAGATTGCTGATGTGAAATGGCCCTAGCCTACTAATCAGGTGTAATCACTGAAACTTTCCTATAGGTGTCCATGAGAGCCAGCTTTGTACCATGGATGGGAGCCCTGGATTGGATATATTATATTAACTTGGGAGCCTAGGATCAATCAAAGAATCCCCTGGAGTTTCCCCTACTCAATCCAACTCTGAAGCACCCAAGACTTGGCAGCATAATGCCAAAGCAGACCCTTTGCAGCTTGATTCAGGATCCAAAAGTGTCATTTACTGCCTGCCCAGAAATCTGTAGAGGGCTTAGGGAGTCTGCATTGGCCCTGGCCCCAAGAGCTTTTGGATATGGAAGATCTGTACCTTAATAGGTTCTGAGTATATTGTATGGCCCAGAATCTTTACATGGCCTCCCTCCTTCAGCCAGACTGGCTTTACTCCTGGTTCACCCACATTCCCTCTTGGCCCCTTATTCCCTGTCACTGGTGTTTGACATCATTGACTTGTCTACTAATGATCCTTTTACAACAGATCTTGGTTCCTTTAAGTGAGGAGTGGGAGGTGATTAAAGCAGTGGCTAGTAGTATGGAAGATTTGCTTCCCAAGAGTGTTTGTTGCTTAGGAAGATCTGTCTCCAGAGTGATTACATGAGAAATTGGAACTAAGCAAGAGTTGGGCTGGTTGGGCAGGGTTGAGAACAACCTGTATCACTGACAAAGGAAGAGCTCAGCAGGCTTGAAAGCAACAGTCTTGTCCTGAGCAATGATGACTGGGTTCTGTGGGATCTGAACCAATTAGTGGACCCAGCCCTTGAAGAATCACAGCTATCTACCATAGGCATTATAGGAAAGCTTTACTGCTAAGTAGTAAAGAAGATGTATAACCATTGCAATGGTAATCCACAGACATCCTGATTGATTCAGCATTATGGCAGGTTGTCAAGCATATGAGCCTATGCAGTATTGAGCTGATGAAGAATGTTTTCAGAGGCCATCACATCTGTACTTAGCATGTGCTTCAAAGTATTCCAAGATTCTTGGGAGATCACTTGCACCAAAGACCTAGAAGGGTGGGATCTGTTTTGATAATGGGCACAAGATGAATGCTTTCTACCTGACAGCCCTTGCATCTTAGCAAGAGACAGGTGGCTTTTAAATGTCAGGCATGTCAAAACCATCCCACAGGACTGTGTTATTAGACTGTGTAGCTGTGGATACTATGTGAAGTGGAGGTACAGACACTACTACAATGCTATCATTGATATGTATATTACATGGCAGGTGTTGAATATCATTGATTCTATTTCCATAGAGGAGATCCATTTAGACACTATTTTGCTTACTAAAAGTAAATTTACAATAATCAGCTCCATCATCAGGTATGCTGACTGCAAACCACATTTGAGCTGCATTGAAACTCATTGGAATATAGAGCTGGCTCATATGCATGCCAGAGTCATAATCCATAGGCACTCAATGAAATGTGCTTTCAACACCAGTATTGTTGACAAGGAAAAAGACTCCAGCATCATTAAGCTTTGTTTAGCATAACCATCATCAGAGCAATGCTTTAATTAAGCATATAGGCAACTTGAGATATATCAAGACCCTATATCCACCCACTCACCCTCATTATCCCCCACAAAACTGCCCCAATACTGCTGATATATCTAACTGCACTAATCTGCAGCTTTCTGGCACATGAGCAGTCTGTACAGTGGCTTGGCAAGCATCATCAAGTTACCATAATCTGCATGCACTGGATTGCATCACTGGCTGTTTACAATTGGTGTCTTGCTCCAGATTGGTAAAAATAGCATGTACATCATGAGCCTTCTAGGTATGTTAATGACTTGATCAACCATTAGTGTGTGGAGGATCTTACCTTCATTTACCCTGTGTAGGTACAATGACAACTTGCTCAACCATTGATATGCGTATTGCTCTTAGCAGTATCCCCCTTCTTTGCAAGCTTGGCCTGATTGCATTGTTGTGAGGATATGAATCAATTTTGTAATGGCTGCCTTACACATTCCTTATCTTCTTTTCACATAAGGTTAAGTATTTTTTGTGTATGTTGAGAACTTGATCTATCCTATGTGTGTGTACCAGTGCTCAACATTTGTTTTCCTTTACCTCCTTTCCTATCTTGTACATATGTGGCAACTTGATCAACCCCCATTGTACACATAGGTGATAGGTGTTTCTCCTTTTCTCTTTTTTCTTTTCCCCTACACCATACTATTCTCAAGTACCAATCACCTTGATCACAAGAACACCTTGTAACTGATCTGGATATAAAGGAAATACTTTGGTTTTCTTGACAAAATTGACTCTATGATACAGACACACAACTCACATCTTCTGCTATTGAAAGACCAAGCTTTTGAAGAGACAGATGGTGGAGGGGAAAATACTGGGGACAAATAAGTTATGATCATTATGGGGGCTACAGAGACCATTGAGGATATAGAGGGAAATAATTCATTCTATGTGTCATAGTATCTTGAACACTTGGGTGGGTGCAAGTTTGGCTTCAGGCTCTACCACAAGTTGCACCTGTGAAGAGAAGCCAGTGGTTTGGTTGTATTGGAGTAATGATTGTATTGCCGTTTTTCTATGTATCCAATGGTATAGAGCTCTATTTGCTTGGAAAAGGTCGAAGTTAGCATTTGTTACTTTCAAGAGAAGCCTTGTTACGAGCAATGATAGTATTGCCATCATTTTTTACCTATTCTTTGGTCAATGGCGGAGTTGCCAGCGCAAGGTAGAGGGGTAAATACTGTTGGCATGCAAATGTGATAGCCTGCTCATAACCAGTACCAGTGCAGGGGTATCCAGCGTCGCGAGACTTTGTTCATGTGAAATAGGAGGGCTAGGTTGAGTGCAACCAGGGCTTCTATGCATAAATGAGGTGACGTTGTCGCTCATCCTGATTGAATGCATTTCGTCAAGGTATAAGAACGGAGAATAGTATTAAGTTATTACAAATAGGCTTTTCCATTCTTGACAAGAGCGGTTCAAAACACACAAGCAATTGCGCGTAGCATACCAATCCATTTTCACAGGCACCCTACCAATGGTGATGGTGGCGGAAGAGAAAGATGGCCAGTATGTGGTGGACCAGATGAAAGGCTTTATCAAGCTCCATTGTCGTTTTCTATTATGCTATTTTACATAGACGAGCCAAAAGGCTACATTTATTTCTTTGGTACTCACTAAACACAAGCATATTCCCATCATTCGTGCATTCCTAATGGTCTGAATATTTTAGTATGGGCTCCGGTGTAGCCAGCTGATACCAACACGCCTCTTCCTCGTAGCCTGAGAGATGTACATAGGTCCCAGCCAATCCAGAAAGGGCAGGGCAAATATTGGTGGGAGCGACATCACAGGTGCTATAGTGATTGTTAGAAATTTTGCGGATGTGGATGAGATTTTAGGTGCGTTTTAAATAACTTACCTGCTACGTCGTGCTGTTAAGCTTACTTGCAATATTGCCATCTTTTGCTGCTTGTTCACTTGTATTTGTTTGCAGGAGCAATATTCGCCATTTTCACGTAAGAATCTCTCTGCTTAATTGCTTATTGCTGTGGAAGACAGAAGGGAAAAGTGGTTGTATGCTAACTGCGGTGTTTACCTCCAAAATACACTACTTGATCTGACTGAAACCATCAATCGAATTCTGAGCAATCAGCAGTCACTGTATATCTATCAAGCTAGCCATCGATTACATACAAATTGAATACTGCTAAAGCTGACTCAGCTAAGAAAGTGAATGTATGTATCTTTAAATAACTACTCTCAGTCATCAGAGTGAAATGTGTCGGTATCTACAGATATTGTCTGCTGCAATTTCTCAATCTACATCAACTCATGAACACAACGTAGCAAGCAAGCTCTCAACGATCGTGACTCAAGCTATACAAAGAAATTCAGCATCATCAGTACTGCTCATATAGTTGTTGTTACATTCATAATACAAACAATATTGAAATCAGTTCTGAACAATAGCTGAATCAGTCTCTAAGCATAGTAAATCGTCTAATCGAAATTACAAAGCATGTTCGAGCGTCATTGAAGATTTTCACTATAGACATGCTGATGCTATGCAACATGCAGCAGACGTATCTATAGAAAGACATGCTGTCTCGGTGTGCGAGTATTCTCAGCAACACACGGGCTGCAGAAGCTAACGATTGAGAATGGCGAAGTAGTAGCAAAGTTTAAAGGGAAGCCAGCTATGCGTAGGAATATAGACTCACCTCTGGAGACTTCGCCTGCTTGTGAAGCCTTGACAGCCATTGTGTTTGAACCTAAAGCTAGCACATCCCAAGTTGGTTTGGGCGAGTGAATAAACATCCTGTTGCAGAAGGAACGGCGTTGTGTTTTTTAGAATTCACAAAGTGTTATAAAGGTGCGTGCCCAGCGAAGTATATCTAATTCGTGAACTCACCACAACATAATGATCGCTTTAGCTGCGACTTGTGGAGTTGTATACTGGTTACATACTTAGTAGCGCACTAGAGGATTGTGCTGAAGTTGACATGCAGGCTAGTAGTACCATGACCAAGGAGCAGAAAACGGTACTGAATCGCATTGTGTGTGCTTCTGTGTGTGTGCTTTTGTGTGTATGCCTGATGAATAAGGTGAACATTACAAGCGATTTTATAGGGAATTAGCCCGGCTTGTAAGGAAAAACAGGCTGAGCTACCATGATGCTGAAGCGGAATAACTTATATTATATACCATAGTATTGTATTCACTCCGAATATAAGCACTGGTGAGCGCAATCTAGGCGTAAATAAAGTGTCGTAGTTTCTGTTACACTGAGGCTATTAGTCCTAAGTGCATGCATAGTTTGTTCGAGGTATAAGGATGGAGGATAATATTGGGCGGTTACATAAGTATTGCCCATGTGTTCATCTCTTGGTGGTAGTGAAAGAACACGATTAACAGTATGTGATTGTGAAAGAACACGATAACCAGCATGTGATTGATAACGTAAAAGATACACGAGAGGCATCCTTTGGTTGAGCTGCTAATCTAATATATCATGCTGTCAAGCTTACTATTAATACTGCCATCATCCAAGTTATGCAAGATAAAGGCCAATTTTTGAGGCTCTCTTTTGAGGCTCTCGCTGCATTTCTACACATTCCCGTTTACTAGAGAAATACTTGCCACTTTCAGATAACATAGTATAGGAATCTCTCTACCACGGTTAGCATTGTTGTTGACAGAAACCACGTGTTTGTACTTATATCAATTATATATATAAGAATCTCTCTGCTATGGCTAGTTTAGTCGCTTATTGCTGTGGAAGACAGAAGTAAAAATGGTTGTATGCTAGCTGCGGCGCTTGCCTCCGAAATATGCTACATTATTCGACTGAAACCCATCAATTTTGTGAAGCTTCCTAGATACGATGTTTGTTAACCTTCATCTTGGCCGAAAACTGGTTTTGTATATAAATGCTGGTGCTGAGCATTCTTTGAGTATTCAACATTCACAATGCACAAACAACTTTCCGCAGCTTGTGCTCTATTAATGGTCGTCAGTGCCTTTGGAAGTCCCGTGGATGTGTCAAGCACAAATGTAGCGAGCGCATCCATCTCCGATAGCGATCCACAAAGCGGCCAAGTGGTGAAGAAGTTCTCGTCCAACAAGGAGGAGGATGCGCAGAATATTCGACACTACATCGATGGCATTCTTGGCCAGATGTCAAGAAATGCGTTCGATCAGACCCTCTCGGATGAGCAAGAAGCCGACCAAGGAGTCCAGGAAGAGGAGGGCAATCCTGAAGAGGCCCAGCTATGGGGGAGATACGGCGGATATGGGCGGCGGAGGGGCAGATACTGGGGACGAGGACGTTACGGTCGCTACGGTGGTTATGGAGGTCGGTGGGGATATGGACGCTACGGGGGATATGGAGGGTACGGTGGATGCGACTGGGGTTGCTGAAATAATAAGAGATCAAGGCTTTCATTCACTCCAACAACACAGCTTGTCTGTGTGCTTGAATAAAGTACCGTTGCATTTTATCTATCGATAGTGAATGACCATGTGATTATGACTCTTATTGAGAGTACTAGCTGGCAGAGGCGCTCACTGCTCCAAAGGTCACATCTTTTCCGTTCTTCGTGATGTGTATCTCGAGTTGTTTGGAGGTAATTGTAGCAATCCTGTTCATTTTCATGTTGTAATCTTGCAGAGAAGGGTACGGGATCGCTTTGGCGAAGGTGCTGGGCGGTCCGGAAGTAATGCTTGTGATATCTACCGGTTCGCAGGTCACGTGTTGGCATGAGCTGATGTTGGTATGCGGGTTAGCAGTGCCACAGTTAAGGAGCAGAGAAGGGTATTGAATCGCATTGTGTGTGTTTCACCGTTGAATTGAATATTGAAGAGGACTGTATAGAGCTATAAGGGTATAAGCACGGTTGGCAAGGAGAGACAGGCGGAGTTACCATGGCAATGAAGGGGAATATTTGATCACTCCTGGGAGTATCACACTTGCTTCAGTTTCTAGCCAAGTGAGCCCGTTCCTTGCTACTAGTATTGCTACGGTGGATATACACCATTCATCTTTTGCTGGATAATCATAATGATATGTAGGCATATTCTAGGCTTTCGTTCACTACTCTGTTACAGTTGCTCTTTCATTCTGGCTGTGTATATCTAATGGGATGCATTCTTTGTAACTCCTGACTGAACAATGCGGTTTATTGAGAATGCTAGCTGACAGATACTCTTACTGCTCCAACAGTCACTTCTTTTCCGTTCTTCGCGATATGTACCTCGAGTTGTTTGGATGTTATAGCAGCAATCCTGTTCCTGCGATTGTTACAATCTTGCAGAGAAGGATACAAGATGGCTTGGGCAGAGGTACTGGGTGATTCGGGGGTGATGCTGGCAGTATCCACCGGTCCAAAGGTCACGCGTTGGCATGAGCCAGCTGAGAATGGTAGTTGTTGTGCAGTATCTTCAGGAGTATTCACCAATTCTACATTGTAAGTATTTGGTTAGTAAGGCTCACTGGTTGCGGCTAGTTGAGTTATATACTGATTACATACTTAGTAACGCACTAGAGGATTGTGCTGAAGTTGTTGTGCAGGCTAGTAGTGCCATGGTCAAGGAGCAGAAAACGGTACTGAATCGCATTGTGTGTGCCTCGGTGTGTGTGCTTCTGTGTGTACGCCTGATGAAGAAGGTGAGCATTGTAAGCGATTTTATAGGAAATTAGCCCGGCTTGTAAGGAGAGACAGGCTGAGCTACCATGATGAAGCGGAACATTCTGTACTAATGTATTCACTCCGAAATTTCCAAATTCGCTTTGGGCTAAGCACTTTTTTTTTAGAGAAACTATCGAACTCAAGCGAAGCTCCTTGTATTGTTCGATTACACTGGGATGACTAGTGTTGGCTTGCATATGTGGCACGGATGCGTTGCCTGCTCACTTCCATTAGTATCGTAACACCGATTATGGTGAGTGCGATCTAGGCGTAAATAAAGTGTTGTAGTTTCTGTTACACTTCAGCTTTAAATTTTGAGTACATGCTTAGTATTGAGTGTTACACATAGGTATTACCCATTTGTAGCCCACTCATTCATCTCCTAGCGAAGGAATCAGATGGTGGTGATGACTTCTGGTGAAGAACGGCAAATGGTGGTGGTCAAACAAAAAGATGACCAGTGTGGGATAGATAACGTAAAAGATACACAAGAGTAGGCTCCGTTTATCCTTTGGTGCTCACCATGCGCAAGTACTTTTCCATCGTTCTAATACTTTTTAATGTGACAAGTGTATCCATCTCTTCTCCAAAGCCAGGAAACGGTGTGTAGGAAGAAGGTGCTCGCACCAGAGAGGGCAGGTGACGAGGTCGTTATGGTCACTTCGGGGACTATGATGGTCGCTGGGAACTTGGAGGGTTTGCTTGAGCTGCTAATTTAATACATCATGCTGTTAAGCTTACTACCAATATTGCGATCATCCGCAACTCTAAATCATGCAAAATAAATGACAATTTTTGAGGCTCTCTTTTGAGGCTCTCGCTGTTTATCTACCCATTTCCGTTTACGAGATACTTGCCACTTTCATATAACATAGTATAGAAATCTCTATACCACGACTAGTGTTGTTGTTAACAGAAATCGAGTGTTTGTACTTTGGCTGCGGTGGTTGCCTCCGAAATATACTACATCATTTGATTGAAGCTTCCTAGATGCGATATCAATCAACCTCCATCTTGTATCTGTATATAAAGGCTGGTGCTGAGCTTTATTTGAGTATTCAACATTCACAATGTACAAACAACTTACCGCAGCTTGTGCTCTACTAATGGCCGTCAGTGCCTTTGGAAGTCCCGTGGACGTGTCAAGCACAAATGTAGCGAGCGCGTCCATCTCCAATAGGGATCCACAAAGCGGCCAAGTGGTGAAGAGGTTCTCGTCCAATAAGGAAGAGGATGCGCAGAATATTCGACACTACATCGATGGCATTCTCGGCCAGATGTCAAGAAATACGTTCGATCAGACCCTCTCGGATAAGCAAGAAGCCGACCAAGGAGTCGAGGAAGAGGAGGGCAATCCTGAAGAGGCCCAGCTATGGGGGAGATACGGCGGATATGGGCGGCGGAGGGGCAGATACTGGGGACGAGGACGCTACGGTCGCTACGGTGGTTATGGAGGTCGGTGGGGATATGGACGCTACGGGGGATATGGAGGGTATGGTGGATGCGACTGGGGTTGCTGAATAATAAGAATCAAGGCTTTCATTCACTCCAACAACACAGCTTGTCTGTGTGCTTGAATAAAGTACCGTTGCATTTTATCTATTGATAGTGAATGGCCATGTGATTATGACTCTTATTGAGAATGCTAGTTGGCAGAGACTCTCACTGCTCCAACGGTCACTTCTTTTCCGTACTTCGCGATGTATCTCTCGAGTTGTTTGGAGGTAATCGTAGCAGTCATGTTCCTTTTACGGTTGCAATCTTGCAGGGAAGGGTACAGGATTACTTTGGCGGAGGTGCCGGGTGGACCGGAAGTGATGCTTGTGATATCTACCGGTTCGCAGGTCACGTGTTGACATGAGCTGATGTTGACACGGTTAAGGAGCAGAGAAGGGTATTGAATCGCATTGTGTGTGTTTCACCACTGAATTGAATACTGAAGAGGACTGTATAGAGCTTTAAGGGGATAGGGACGGTAGGCAAGGAGAGATAGGCAGAGTTACCACGGTAATGAAGGGGAGTATCACCCTTACTTCGGTTTCTAGCCAAGAGAGCCCGTTCCTTGCTACTAAAATCACGTGAAGTACGGGCGCTACAATTGTATAGTATGAGCGACTTGTTATAGTGTGAGTGATTTGAGTTTCTATTTGCTGTAAGAGTAAAACCGGATTGAATGCATGCATATATATTTGTAGAGTGAAATAACTCACTGGCTCTTGTGGAAATCTATACAAAACACGAATCTTTATAGCCTTTCCACTACTGATAGTGGTGGTGAAAGACACGCCCAGTTGATGTGTAGATAAGGTGAAAGGCTTTACCAACTTAGGTATTTATCCCAAATGAAATGTAAGTATCGGTGCTTAGTGAAAGGTTCCACGAGGTCGGGGTGCTCGAAGACTCTTCTAAAGACGTGGGGACGAAACCGGGGAGATACACGATGAGGGACGGGGATTACGTCCTATTGAACCTCCATCACTCCCTACCACGGTAGTCCCTCACCGGCTTCCATACGGGATTCTGATTCAACCTCTCGTCTGCCCCACAGCACGGATAAGATCTTATGACCATCTGAGCTTTGTGGAGAGTATCTTTTGAGCGTTTGTTCGATAACCATGATGGCTATGATAGATAAATAAACTTACTTTGGCGCCTGATGGTAAGATGGAGCATCTATCACATCAAGCTAGCAGCATTCCACTTGCCAAGTTATTACCTACTGATACTTACATAGACGATCATAAGGTTCATTGTAGTCATACTCAAAATATTATTATCTCTTCAGTATTCTCAACAGCAGTGCAGTGGCTTCAGCACTTGC
>MCFE01000282.1:0-103571 GCA_002104905.1 Basidiobolus meristosporus CBS 931.73 | reverse complement strand
AACCCTAACCCTAACCCTAACCCTAACCCTAACCCTAACCCTAACCCTAACCCTAACCCTAACCCTAACCCTAACCCTAACCCTAACCCTAACCCTAACCCTAACCCTAACCCTAACCCTAACCCTAACCCTAACCCTAACCCTAACCCTAACCCTAACCCTAACCCTAACCCTAACCCTAACCCTAACCCTAACCCTAACCCTAACCCTAACCCTAACCCTAACCCTAACTATTTTATTTTTTCCCTCTTTAAATTAGTCAACGATTTGATTTTTTGATTGAATCTGACTCCGAATCCATCCATCCATCCATTAAATCACCTTTACTAACTATTTTTATTTTTTCCCTCTTTAAATTAGTCAACGATTTGATTTTTTGATTGAATCTGACTCCGAATCCATCCATCCATCCATTAAATCACCTTTACTAACTATTTTTATTTTTTCCTCTTTAAATTAGTCAACGATTTGATTTTTTGATTGAATCTGACTCCGAATCCATCCATCCATCCATTAAATCACCTTTACTAACTATTTTTATTTTTTCCTAGGTTCTGACCTTGCGATCGTAAAAAGCAGTCACAGCGCGCAACCCTAACCCTAATTTTGATCCCGCCCATCAAAAATCACCCAAAAATCTCAAAAATTGAAATTTGAAGCTGAAACTCTGGATATGCCACCAAAACCTCAACAGGAGCCCACTACACCTGAAAGGAAGGTTCTTGATTGCTTTGACAAGTCTATCAAGAAGATTTCTTGCCCCAACTGTGGAAACAAAGGAACTATCAGAAGGAATGGAAGAGCTGGCAGACTCAGGAAGCTTACTTTTCTCTGCAAATGCACCAGGAATATTGGTATCACTCTGATGGAAGACATGCTTGGCAAGCTGAAGACTCCCTCTCCTCAAGCACTCTCTCCTGCCCAGTTTCTGAACAGGCTTGCCTCCCCTGCTGCTGCTTCACCAACAAGAATTGCCTCTGTTACTGCCTTGGATACTCCTTCTCCTCCTGCCAGGATATCTCCTTTTGTGCCTGAATCTGCCAGTCCACTTTCCTTGCCTCCAAGAAGCCCACTGTCAATGGACTCTATTCCTGCCACTGCTCTCCCAGATGCCAGCACTTCTACTGATGCATTTCTTCAGAGATTCCTTGCAATTGAGAAGAGAATTGCTGATTTAGAGGCTGCCAATACTGCCCTGACTATTGAAAACAAGAGACTGGATGCCCAATGCAAGAAGCTCAAGAATGAAGCCAATACTGCCCTGAAAACTGCCAGAGATGCCTTGCAAAAAGCTTCCTTGGAGTGCCACTGCCTTACCACTACTGCTCAGCCCCAGCCTGCTGCTTCTATTCCTGTTCAAGAGCAAGATCCTGTTCCACAGAAAAGCTACTCCAGTGTTTTACAGAACAACTGGATAGTGAACTCTGTTCCTCCCAGAAAACCTGCTTCTACTGCCTTCTCCCAGGTGACCTCAGTTCCTGCTTCAGTTTCTGCCTCTCCACCTGCACCAGCTGCCACCACCTCTACAGTCACCTCAGCTATACCTCAGACTTATGCAGGCAAGGTTCTAGCAAGAATTATCAACACATCCAGCTCCAGTACCATTCAGCAAGAGACATCAAGAAAACCCTCTACTGAGAATGTGGACTCCAATCTGACTACTGCAGCTCCATTGCCACACAGAAGGACTTACAAGCCCCCAGCAAACCTACCACCAGCTTCTACCTGGACTGTGGTGTACTTGAAGCAAGTTCCCTGGACTCCCATTTCCAACATCAGGAAAGCACTCAAGGCATGCAATATTCAGCTCTCAAGAATTGTCAACCTGGCCTGGAGAAAAGGGAAGATTCTGGAGGTTATCCTAGACCAAAACATTGCTGACCCATTTGTTGCCTTTGTGGAGAAGAACCTTAACTGGCTGAAAACTGACTTCAAGATAGTGCCTGAAGAATCTGAATCCTCTGACTCTCTACTGTTCAACAAGCCTCCAGCCCATGTTGCCATTCTGTCTTTCTTTGCTGCCATCAAGAGACAAGCCCCCTCCTATGATGTGGCATACTTCCTCAAGAACCATGCCATTTCCCTCCTTGCTGACTTAAGTGATGCACCATTTGAAGAGCTCTGGGACTCTGCAGGTCACATTGTCAATGCTGCCTCTGAAGAAGCTACAAACTCTGCCTGACTACCTGAAGTTCTGTTGCTTAACTGCAACAGCATACAGCCATCAAGACCAACTCTAGAGAGACTTCTTTCAAGATTTTCCCTCCTGTGTTTGATTGATGTCCAGCTACCCTCTATACTTTTGACTAATCTATATTGCTTTTCTACTCCTAGAACAAAGAATACCTCCTCTATCTGCTTCATCTCTTCTACAATCAATACTCCTCAGCTCTGTGTTCCTCTTTACTCCCCTTACTGTGCTGCTCTCCAGTTGCCAACTATCAGTCTGGTGCTCTGCTATCTGCCTCCAAGTCTTGCCCTTCAGGAAGTGCACGTTATATGCCAGAAAGTTCAGCAATACCAGCAATCTATATCAACACCTATTATCTTGCTTGGAGATCTCAACATTCCCCATCCTGAGAACAAGACTACTCTGACTGCAAGAATGAAGCCAAGGTCTACATTCCTACTGAACTTCCTGAGAGAAAGCCATCTGCTAGCACTAGGTGCCCAATCTGAGAAAAGATGTGTTGACTGGATCTGCCCTGCTGCTGCTGCCCTCTACTTTGTGGATGAAGTTAAGCAATTCTCTGGAGCTGAGCTAGGATCCTTGAGAGCCTCTGACCACCCAGCCTGGTCCCTTTCTATGCAACCAGTTGTGAAGAAGAAGCTGCCAAAACTTACTGTGCTCACCCACAAAGCTACCAAGAATCAGAAGAAAGACTTTGGGAACTACTTGAAGCTTGCCAGTTTGCTACTTTCTCTGCCAGATGATCTCAACTATGCCTGGCTCTTTGTGAAGCATCTGATTCTGGTGTCTGCCTCCCTCTCACTGCCATGCAAGACTACTGCTGTTACCTCAAGAAAATGGGAATCCATTGTTTCAGCCCTGCAACAAAGCTACCTGAGTTTCCCTAACCCAAAAACAGAGAAACTCCTCCTGACAGCAATACACCACTCCAAGGCAATTCACCACACTCTGCATACTCAGCTCTGGGATCATATTATGAGTTCCTTGCCTCTGCAATCTTCCAACTCTATAACAAGAACAGTATCAAGACTCTACAGGGCAATGCGGCCCTCTTCCAGGAAGTTACCTTCAACAGAACAGCTGGCTAACATCTTCTTCTCTACAAAGCAGTACTCAACTCCTGGCTTTCATCCTGACTTCAAGACTCTGCCCATCCCACTTGCACTTGATCAAAGGAGAATCCATAATGTGCTCAAGAGGCTTCCCAACTCTACTGCTCCAGGTGTGGACACAATCTCCTATGAGCTTCTGAAGACTAGTACCAAGGCCATGTCTGCACTTCTGCTTCCACTGTTTCAGCAATGCTCAGCCCAGCTTTCTACTCCTGAGGAATGGTCCTTTGCAAATGTTCTGCCACTGTACAAGGGTAAAGGAAAGCACCTGGATCCTAGCTCCTACAGGCCAATATCTCTGCTGCCCACCTGCAGAAAGGTGTTTGAGCTTCTGCTTGCTCAGGAGCTCTACTCTGACTCTCTCAAGTTTCATCCTGCACAGTTTGGCTTTGTTCCTGGCCTCTCCTTGGAATATGCAGTCATACTTAGCCAAGATCACTCTCTCCAGTGCAGGTATCCCTCAGTTCTGTTTGATATTACTAAGGCCTTTGATTCAGTTGACAGAAATCTGCTTTGGTCCAAGTTGCAATGCTTCTCCAGTACCTCTCTCACCCTCCTTGTCAGGTCCCTGTTTCTGGATCCACAAGCAAGAATTCTGCACCCAAGTGAGCAATCAGCTGTGTTCTCAGTTCCTAATGGAGTGGTTCAAGGCTCTGTGCTTGGTCCTATACTGTTTGCCATCTTCCTGAATGATTTCCCAAGACTCTCAGCTGACTGCCTGGTTACTCTCTTTGCTGATGACATCAGAATATCCTCCTCCAATGTGCAACAAGACTCCCAGACCATCCACCAGTATCTGCAGAAGAATAATCTCCAGCTTTCCATTGCAAAGACAGTACCTTTGGGCTCTCCCATCACCTTAGAGAACTCCACTCTACCTGCTCAGGTTTCTGCTACATATCTTGGCTTTCCTTTCCTTCCTACTGGACTAGACTCTGGAGCACACCTGAAGAAGAGAATTATCCTGGCAAGACAGGCACTCCACAAGCTACTGGCTGTTACTCCTCCTACAACTTCAGCTCCCAGCTGCCTTCTTCTACTCAAGCAGTTTGTCTTCCCTGTACTGGAATTTGGCTTACCACTTCTCTCTCTTACTTCTAGAGACTGCACTAAGCTTGACAAGTTTGCAGTATGGTGCATTACCTCCTTGGTGCCTCATTTGCCTGAATGCCCCTACAGACATGCTATTCTTGGTGCTTTTGGGTTTATGCCCTATAAGATCAGACTTCTCTACCTTAGAACCAGATTATATCTCAGACTTCACCACTGCAACAACCCACTGATTAAGGCCTGGAAGAGAACACACCACACAACACCTGGCTCCTGCTGGAGAACTATACTTGGAGATCCTGAAGTCAAGAAGTTTGCAGAATTTATTCTGCAGTCAGAAAAACCCAAGCTGGCCTACCTGAAGTACTTGACAGACCTTTGGCAGCAATATCTGCAGCAGCACACTCCCTTTATGATGAATATCAATCCTTATCACATTCCCCTCATTAATGTTGTTCACAAGTCATTCTTACCTCTCTTGCTACCCCCCTTCCCACTGAACAGTGTCTTGAGCACTGAAGAACTATCATCACTTCTTATTAACTTACCTACAAATTCCCCTCAGCTACACACTCTTGTATCAAAGCTACAACAGTAGCGCTGGCTTCTTTGTTTCAACTGAAATAAAGATTTCACCTGTTGGTGACTGTCTCCCCCCCTAAACCTAAGCTAACCAAGAACACTTAGCCTTGTGGTTATCCCTAACCCTTCCATACCCATGGTTGTGGGTTCAAATCCTGGATCCAGCAAAATTTGATTAATAAATTGATGTGTGCTCATTGGGAGATGGCTTGATCAACCATCGGGCAAAGTAAAGGCTCTGATTGGCTGAAATCCTTGAAATGCTAATTGGCCAGATTTGCCTAGAAAATATGGCCAGTGATCGCCCAGAAATTCATCTCAGTTCCCCCAGTCTACTGGCCATTCCGGCCACAATTCAGCTACCGCAAACCAGTATAACTTAGCTCAGATATATTCAGATTCTCACTTCTCAGGCCTGGCTTTCCAGGAAACCTCTCTCAGACCTAGCTAACTAGGAAATATAGTACCACTCAGCTTCTCAACTCTCAGACCTGGCTTACCAGGAAGATATCTCTCAGACCTAGCTTTCTAGGAATAACTTCAGATTAACTTGGCTTCTTTAGATACTTGTCATAAGTAAATAAAGATTTCACCACTTGGTGACTTTCCTCCCCCCTAACCCTAAATTCATGTTCAAACTTGGCTTCTTTGTTTATGAATTAAATAAAGATTTCACCCTTTGGTGGTTATCATCCCCCTAAATGAAGGTAATAACATGGACTCCAAGGCTCTCAGTCAAGTAGGTAATTGAGAACCTCTGTGAAGCCACAAGCTTGACATTATGCTCAGGCAGATGAGAATGTAGCCAATGCAGTACCCTCAGTTGAAGACCAGCAAGTGGCCATCATAACATCACCACCACCCATATCAGCAAGTTTGTTGCCAGCTCATACCAAAGCACTACTGATGCAATTAGGTGCAGTGGCTGATAGTACAGATGCAATTGCCCAGAGAAATCAGGAAATAGTTCAGAAACAGGATTAGCAGATAATACATGTAGAGCAATCAATATTGCAGGTAGAGAAAGCAGTATCTTTGCTGCAAAGAAGGAAATCAAGTAGCTCAATGTTACAGCTGAGAATTGAGCCAGTTCCCACTGTAACAGCAGAGGAACACAGCACAGTCTTTGCAGCTCAATATCAGTGCCCCAAGATAAAGCCCACAGATAAACCTATCACAGCATGGGAGGGAGACAATGTGGTGTTTATACCACAGCCTAAAAATCAAAAGACATTGAAGATCCATGAAGCTATTGAGTGCAATATTGACAAGTGGGCTAATATTCAAGAGGCCATCAGAAGTCTAGGATGCCTTCACCTTAAGGCCAGCATACCATGGGACCATCAGGAACTCAAGGCCAAGCAGAATGCACTTGACTTGTTCCATAAGCATTATCCTAGATTCAGACAGGCAAATGGATTTTGGGCCATCAATGCTAAGACAGTTTCTCAAGAATAGCAGAAAATATCAAAGGCAGAAAAACAAGGGTGCCATGGCTAAAGACCAGTGGCTTCCTCAAGAGCCTGTTACAAGCAGGGTCAAAAGCTCCAGATAAGCATCAAAGAGATGTTAGGTGGCTGGAAAAGTATTAGTTAGGGACAAGCTGGCTGAAACAGATGCACCAGCACAACACTTGTTATGGAAAAAGCACAGTACCACTTGTTGTGCATCAACATTTAAAACTTAGCCAATTTTACTCCGTTTGAAAATCTAGTACCCTAACTGACTTTCCCTAACCCAAACATAACAAATCCCAGTTACAGTTTATTTTATCCCACCTCAGAATCTATTTTTAGCTATCACACCTGATCTATTTTCAAATGGTCATTACGTTATCAACCTATCTGCCAAGCCTTCCCAGGTGATTAGTCATCTGAGATCTATCCAACCATGGTGCAGTTGCCAAGACATCAGTTGATTGATGATGTAATTTTCATTTATCTTATGCACCTATGAACACCCAAATTGATTTCAATCAATCCAGTCCCTTGGTGCTTACTAATTCAACTTGATCAGAAAAGTATAAATAAAGTTTACTGAACCTTTTGGTTTAGTGTGTGTCTCAACAAAATTAAGATTCTGTCTCAGCAAAAATAAGAATCCAACAATTCCGTTCTAGTTTCTATCCAAGCCTAGTATATCTAGCACTCCAAAGAACACCAAGCCTAGCCTGCCTAGCAAACAAATATCATTGTCTTTATAGCCAACCCAGCTATATCCAAGACCAATATTAGATCAGAATCTTTCTGCTAATATTTCCGCCACTCTCTGACAATTCTAAGATTCTGCACTTAATTGTCCCTTTGGTTCAGTTAAACCATTCAAGAGTTTTATTACACTTTCTCTTGGATACAACACCACTCAAGAAGTACTTGGTCAATGTAGCAGTGAAGGACCTTGCAGTGATGAAAACCAGCATCTTTTACAGGAGCCTGTTGCAACTACAGCTGAGAGCTCCAAACAAATGGGAAAGAAATGTTGGTTTGCCAGAAGAGTGCCAGCAAGGGACAAGTAGGTCAAAACTGATGTGTCAGAGCAGAATTTATTGAGGACAAAACATAGTTCATTACAAGAAGCACTCAGACAAAGTAGCAGTGAAAGACCAGGCAGTGATAAAGGAAAAGGTAAAGGAACAATTGTCTACCCAAGCCTGAGGCAGGGAAGCATTCAAACAAAACTGTAGTTCTTGCCAATTAATGCTGCAAGCCCAGAACACACTGAATCCCATGATACCCAAGAAGAATTACTAACAAGAAAACAGCTGTTTTCACAAGAGTTGGAAGTGCTGCCAGTTGAGCTACACTCCAGCAAGGTAGATGAGTTTGCAGAAAAAGGCAATATGTCTACCACAAACTCCACATCTTCCATTGTTGACAGAGTGGAGATCCCACTGACAGACAAGGATACAACATCAAGAACTCAAAAGACTATCACAATGCCTTTGGTAGAATTTTGGAACATTAATAGGCACACCAAGAGGTTGCAACACTTCCTCAGGAGCAGTGCTTAAGAAAACGCACTTGAATATTGCAAGGATTTATAGCAAAGACTGGTAGATGATGTGCTAGACCTTGCAGTGTTGGCTGAAGGCCAGGAAGTGTGGGAACCAGTGAATGAACAGTGGCATAAAGCCATTGGGTTCCTGCTAAAGTTGTGGAACTAGAGCATTACTGCAGAAATAATTATTGAGTGGTGGATTTTAGTGGAGTTACTTGTTGAGTGTGGGGTTGGGCTTAATGTTAGTGTAGGGTATAGGGACTTGTATAGGTCAATACAAATGGCAATTGGGGTACAACTGAAGTTTCAACAGAAATAAATCAATTTGTACGCAGGAAAAGTAAGAGAAATGGTTGAGTCAGAAAGTAAGGAGTGTGAAAAAGCAGCAATAGCCAATTGATGCATACAAATGTAGGAGGTGATAGAGTGTCTGGGATCAGAAAGTGAGCAAATTGGCAGGGTACCAATCAAAAGCCACTTATATTTCATTGTGACAAAAATTTTGACTAAGTTTTTTGCAAAATCTGGGGTGCAATTATTTTTCAATGGTCTCAGGATGGTGTCCTGCTGGTATCAGTACCTCTTAGTCATGGGACTTTAAATTTGTGACAGCCTTTTGACAGGATCATTACAATAATTTTTCATTGGGTTAGCTTGGTTGCAGTATAAGGCAATGAATGGTACTGTAAATTTCTTGTGTTCACAACTTGTCTTTTAAAGCTTTTACAGTTTCCTTGACCCCTTTTACTGGCAATGTATTTGTCATTTTATATTAGTTGCTGTACTCATATGACTTTGACATATTTCAAGACTACACTTCATGTGCAAATTTCCCAATAAAGCACTATAACCCTGACCCTAAGATACTAGCTTCTCAGCAGACAAGTAGACGTACTTTCCTGGGGGAGACTGGGCCAACTAGCATTGAAGCCAAGTTTGGTAATCAGCTGCTCATTGCTTTTGCCAAAAATTGCAACTGAAATTTACTGCAGAAATACCAGCTGGATACCAGCAAAATACTATCATTATACCAGCTGAATACCACCTAAAAATCTAACAAATTCCAACTTTGAGATTACTCATGGGGAACTTTGGTCTTGGATTTAGCTGGGTTTGGCTATAAAGGCAATGGAGTTGTTTTACTATGCAGGCTAGGCTTGGTGTTCTTGGGAGTACTAGCTATGCAAAGCTTGGGTGGAAACTAGAACAGAATTGTTGATTTCTTAATTTTGCTGAGGCACACTAAACCAAAAGGATCAGTAAACTTTATTTACACTTTTCTCATCAAGTTGAATTAGTAAGCACCAAGAGACTGGATTAAATGGAATCAACTTGAGTGTTGATAGGCACATAAGATACATGAAAACTGCATCATCAATCAGCTGATGTATTGGCAACTGCTAAGTGGTTGAATAGATCTCAAATGACTAATCACCTGGGAAGGCTTGGCAGATTAGTTGATAATGTAATGACAGCATGAAAATTGGTCAGGTGTGACAGCTAAAAATAGATTCTGAATTGGGATAAAATAAACCATAACTGGGATTAGTTATTTTTAGGTTAGGGAAAATCAGCTAAGGTACCAGATTTCTTAATATAGTAAAATTGGTCAAGTTTTAAATGTTGATGCACAACAAGGAGTAAAAACTCCCAAAACTTTTGCCAGTGTGGACAACTTTGCAGCCCTCACACTACATAAGATTAATTCTCCTTACCAACTTTTTAAATCCAGCGGCCATTGGAATCATACAAACAAACAACTACCATATGTTTGCTGGTATTGCTCTTGGGATTAAAGTATTCAACCATATTAAATACTGCCAAGGTGGTATTTTGTCAATCTCCTTCCCCATTACGCTAATCTCTATTTGGTTAGTAATAGATTAGTGCAACCACTTTTTGGAAAGTATTTAACCCTTGAGTATTTACACATACTGCCCTAATCTATTTGCCGGTCCAAAGTTTACCATCACACCCATTGGACTGCAACGCTTTACTCAAAATGATCACTTGCACATTTCGGATTTCTAGATCAATATATATTTGCAATAACCTTGCATGCTTTACTTCTGAATCAATTAGTTCAGTAACTCATGTATATCCCGTACTAGTATACCACTGTGCAGGCCAATAAGGTATTGCTTTGCTGGTGTATGGATGGCGTATGAGAAAAAGCGCCAAGTCCAGGAAATAGAATTCATTATATATATTCAACAAAGTTGGCTTGAATGCTGATAATAGTGTATAGCACTGTCAGTGGCATAGGTAGAGCCACTTAAGGCTTTTATCATCTGTACTACATATTAATCTGGTTACTGAGATGAGTTAGTCGGCCTCCATTGAAAGTAAATTTCCTTGATTTATTTGACTATTGCGGACGACATGTGAATTAGGTACCCGCTGTGTATATTTAGATATCGACTTCAATGGTGTGGCTCAGGCCAGTTGTGGTAACTGAAACTCCATTCTTTCTTCTTGAGGTGTTGGCATAGTACAAGATAACGTCAACACTTGCTTTGTATCCAGTATAGTCATTTCCGGTTTCCTTGTAGTTGTCCAAGTCCCACCCCCAGACCTGGCCACAGTGGTAGGAAGGACCTCTGCTGACCATGCTGCTCCAGGTGTTTTTATCGTTGAATCCCCATCTATCAGCACACTTGTAGCCCTCACCATTAGCAAAGTCCATGTAAGCATCTCCACCCGGAATGTAGAAGGAGCCCTTGGAAGTCAAGTAGAAATGCCATTTGGCAGCAGATCCACCACTGATGAAGAGGCCGGCACTAATGAGGAATGTTGGGAGCCTCATTTCTTTTGGTTTTTTTGTTTGAGTAGACAGCGGTATTTATAAAAACGCTGCATATGAACATCTGGGGATCTAGAACGTACAAGAAATTTTTGCCACACCATGCAGGTCTTTCAACATTGAAGTTTACGCTGGTCCATTTTGGTTTTACCTTTCTGGGAAAGCTTCGTTTAGAGATATGATTAAAGCGTATCGTATATGCTATATTCGAGCGTGCTAAGCTCTGCCCAGTTAGTATCTTCTTGGGGTTGTGCAAGCCAATTTTACCTGAACTTGTTACTATAGCAAAGAGATGGAGATTCACGCAGCTTTATCTATTGAGTACAAGGTTGATTGGTGAAGCGCAGCTCCATATACAACGATGTATGAAACCACGATTACCTTCTTTTGTAGGTATTGAAGGTGCTCGATGCTGGCTAGCTTCCGTTAATAAGTGCATGGAATTAATATCCTCGCATAATACTGCATATGGATGCTCGTATTTAGATATGTTTCCTTCTTGAGATCTGCAGAGACTTCGTGTAATGGAGATTTTGCCCCATTAGTACTTTTTTGGCAATAGCGAGCCCTGACTCCTTGGTAATGGTAGTCTCTGGGAATATGCCAGCGCCCAAAACCCTGAATATGTTAGGGTGTTCTTGCCATATGCCGTACTTCAAGGCTTTACCTATTGTGAGTAAAGTATTCATATTCTGCTCTACGCCAGCTCTATTGAATACCCATTTCAAGCAAGACGAACAGGTTCTATTCATTGGGTAATAAAAAATATGAAAAATAATCATAGGGTGAGGAGCCTTATCTGACAAAGACCGTCTCAACCGTTGCCATTTCACAATCGTTGGAGGGAAGCACACGGCTACTATTGCATACCTTATAGCTAAAAAGTGCAAGGCGTGTGCAATTCGAAGCCTTCAACTATGTCTAATCTTCCTGATTGAATGTACATACAATAGGCACCATTTTTTATTATAAACTTCGTGGATGACAGATAGTCGGTTTTACTGGTATCTAAACAGTGTACTGCATTCACCGTAGCAAGCATCTCCACACTACAATGCCGGGTCAGAAACGACCGCATTTACCCTTGTAAAATACCCAAATACCGTACTTACCATCTATTTTTTCATTGTGCTCACAAATTGATGGGAAATTGGGATGGGTCATTTATTAAAGTACGGCTGTGGCTACCCAGGCAAACACGGCTAAACTTAATGGCACGGACAATACGCGCTTCATATTATGTGCGTATGCTGAATTTTTTTCCCTTTTTTCGTGCGACTCTTCGTGTCCAGCATTGGGTAACGCCTTCAATGCGGCCTCTAGGCTAATCACGCTAGCCTGTTGTGGGAAGAAGTCATCCAGTAGGGCTTGGCTCAGAGTATAGCTTGGATCGATTACATTCTCTCGGATCACGTAGATTTGATAGTCCATGTCGCTACAGGTTCTGAGGGTGGAAAGGACAACACCAGAGGTGTATGCTCCAGAAAGAACCACCGTATCAATGAGATTTGCCCGGAGCAAAAGAGGAAGCGTCGATTCGAACATCGCATCGAATCGACGTTTCTGGAACTACGAAATCTCCTTCCTGGGGGGCCACATTGGAGATGATATCGCGCTGGGTGGAATTGGTCAGAAGCTCATTCGCGCTAACGTAGGGGTAGAACGCTTTGTTCGCCTTGTTAGGGGGGAACTCGGGATATCCGGGAGTAAACTGGACCTGGGAGTAAGCAATCATGGGGAAGCGACCCTTAGCCTTGAGCGCATGTGTGGCATTGTACCATTTTTCGGAAGCGGTGATGAACTCGGTCTGAGCAGTCTTGTTTTGCACACCATACACGATGCCGTACTCGTAGTCAAGGAACTAGGTAAGCTGTGCGGTCGTTGAACTTCAACTCAGAGTCAGTCAGCTTCCCGGTGGAGTTGTTCACCGAGGGAGAAAGCTCAGCAGCTGCAAGAGCGGCACAAAGTAGGACACCAAGCGGAAAGAAGAATCTCATTGTCTTTTGATTCACAAGTACAGCATCAATGGTATATATAATGAGCAAGACATGAATTTTGTTGCTTCAGAAAGTGGCCGAAGGAAAAAGATCAGCAATTAGTCAGCATGCCAGCATGTCACGATTCGAAAACTCAAATAAAGTGTTGGTTTTCATTAATTCTCGCACTAAAGATTATCCAAATATATCCTTTATGAAGAAAAAGCTTCTATTTTGACTTATCGACGCTTTTTTGTGACCCAGAAATAGTAAAACGTAGATCCAGCCACTATAGTTGGATTCATATATATATACACTGTTGGGAATGTGCTTGAATATCAAAAAACAATGAGATTCTTCTTTCCGCTTGGTGTCCTACTTTGTGCCGCTCTTGCAGCTGCTGAGCTTTCTCCCTCGGTGAACAACTCCACCGGGAAGCTGGCTGACTCTGAGTTGAAGTTCAACGACCGCACAGCTTACCTGTTCCTTGACTACGAGTACGGCATCGTGTATGGTGTGCAAAACAAGACTGCTCAGACCGAGTTCATCACCGCTTCCGAAAAATGGTACAATGCCACACATGCGCTCAAGGCTAAGGGTCGCTTCCCCATGATTGCTTACTCCCAGGTCCAGTTTACTCCCGGATATCCCGAGTTCCCCCCTAACAAGGCGAACAAAGCGTTCTACCCCTACGTTAGTGCGAATGAGCTTCTGACCAATTCCACCCAGCGCGATATCATCTCCAATGTGGCCCCCCAGGAAGGAGATTTCGTAGTCCAGAAACGTCGATTCAATGCGATGTTCGAATCGACACTTCCTCTGTTGCTCCGGGCAAATCTCATTGATACGGTGGTTCTTTCTGGAGCATACACCTCTGGTGTTATTCTCGCCACCCTCAGAACCTGTAGCGACATGGACTATCAAATCTACGTGATCCGAGAGAACGTGATTGATCCAAGCTACTCACTCAGTCAGATTCTTCTAGATGAGTTCTTCCCACAACAAGCTAGTGTTATTAGTTTAGAGACTGCACTAAAGGCGCTACCCTCGAAATAGATTTGCAGGATTGTTGATAAATAAAGGTGAAAACGTGAAACACCAACTTCTCCACTAAACCTTATTACCTATGTTCACCATCACAAATTTAGAAAAAGATATTTGGAATGATCGAGCCATATACAGTCAGAATCGCGACATAAATAACTGTACCGGGGAGATCCGGCCAGGAATGGCATCCTTTCCAGCAGGATGGTGCCTTATATAGTCTCTGCCCCACCAGATTGAACCACAAATAGTTTCTCGGCCAGGGAGATCTTATCCTAAAAAGTATAGTAGCGGGCTTGGTTTTAAAAATGAACCAAGTACATGGTTCAAGTACTGTATCACCTTGATTTGATCTTGGTTGCTGCAAGTATAATCTGCTGTAATGATGTAACTACGAGATAAATCCTCATATAAATGTCTTGAGTATCCCCACCATATTCTAGCCATGCATAGTACGTGTTGTTAGTCAAGGCGGTCCACCCGTTCGGGATCACATTCACTCCATAAACAAAGCGCAATCAATACTCAACAAACTTTTATGGAAATCAAGCTTCGTGGAGGAGGGTTAACCCACCAGTTAGTAATCAATAGGTTTGGGAACGGCTGGTGGCAATCCCGACGCTTGGGATATCACCTTGATGAGCACTTGAATGGTGGCGCCACGTATTGTATTTCACCCACATGACACACTGATTTGGCCGTAGAATTCGTTGGACAAGCATCAAGCACTAACCATTGAAGTACCGTGTATTATCACTCGAAATAACAGTGGTGAGACCATTCACCGCTAAGAACCTGAGAAAATCTAGCCGGTAATTTATGATCATGCCTAAAGGAAGCGAGGTATTGTTGGCATAATTTTCCCCACATCTCGTCAAGTATGCCAGCCACCGTACAAGTAGATGCTGTAGCTTAAAGCCTCTGCCATAAATCTAGGCCATTCCAGGTAGTTCCGAATTTTTGTATATTGAGATTTAGAGAGCCAGGTTTGCTTTCTACCATTCTTGGGACCTTGAAGTTATCATTGGCTGGTAGTATTTATCGAGATATGATCGATTATTGCGCAATTGATCATTAATCACCTGATCAACACGTTTGGTAAGGGAGGTTTCCAGAAATCCTCATGACATTAATGTTAGATACTCACATGAAGCCACAAGATAGAAACGTTAGATACAAGTAGTGACACATAACCCCAATCAGTACTCAATATTTTTGGTGGAACCGTATAGAAATCATGTCACAATCTTTTGGGGAAGACCACTACCCTCCTCTTCACAACAACCAAAATAAACTCACCAGGTATATGAATCAATATTAGTTGTCCGCAGTCAATTGGATTGGATATATAATACTTGTCACCAAGTCCATCTACCTATATGTTATGATCACTCCCTGCACTCTTCTTTTACTTGCCATGACCATGCTTG
This sequence comes from Basidiobolus meristosporus CBS 931.73, assembly GCA_002104905.1. Lineage (NCBI taxonomy): Eukaryota > Fungi > Basidiobolomycota > Basidiobolomycetes > Basidiobolales > Basidiobolaceae > Basidiobolus > Basidiobolus meristosporus. The sequence goes on along the minus strand of MCFE01000282.1, from coordinate 88,386 downwards.
ATCATTCGCTGCACCCTTACTCCTAATAAAACCCCTGAAGCTGACAAACCTATGTTCGTTTTGTTGTCGGCCCGTATGCGGGATTTACGGGATTTACGGGGATTTGGCCCAAAAAATTGACTAGAGATTACAGTGAAACAAGCCATTACCGAGGAATTACCGAGGAATTACCGGTGACCACTATGTGAAACCCCATTCAAATTACGATAAGATCGAAGCCAGCAAGGGAAATACAAAAATCAACTACGAGATGGCACATTCTCATGGCACACAGAGATTATATAAACCATTAGATATCTTATGAGAAATGCTGGGTATATTCTATTTGCATTAATAATTGCTCAACTGAAAGCAGTGAGTGACGGTCTATCTAAAACATTCACAAAGCTATGGTTTGTCATTGGGGATGGGGTGCCTGCACAAGCGGAAACTGAAAATGAGTACGTTTTTGGCGCTGAAGGACTTCGGGAAGGAACTTCGAGGGTGTTTTGGTGTAATCAACGTGGGCGAGATTTGGGTTTAGAAAAAGTACTCCAACAGATAAGCTATCGTTGTGCTCTTTTTTATGGGTTCAGATTCGCAGTGGTCTGAATCTAGTTTAAGAACATCATAGCGTGGAAAAGAGACGTATTCTGACTGAGGAAAGTTCTTTTCTCCTTGAGGGTTCATTTTTTTACAGTCGTTGTGAGCTACCATTCGCTTCAGAGAGCTCGCGAGCGTTTCCAAGTGTTCACTGTTTATTGTCGCATGAGCCATATCTACACTAACACCCTTGTGCTCTAGGTTTTTGTATATGGGAACCCAAGCCTCGACCTGGTTGTTCAGGGTTTTGTGGGGACTAATCTGCTTGCAACCAGGCATGAATCCAGTTTGGAGGACGAGGACGGAAGGGAAAGAGTATCTTCGCAGTCTGCAAAGGAGCAAAGTAAACACCTGTAGGCGGGTCATATATATCCACCCAGCCGCCGATGATTGGCTACGAGATATCTCTAGAACGACTAGTGTAGAGGCCAAAATTGGATCGCTCAGATGTGGTTTCGATAACTAAACAAAAGAACATCATTCTACTGGCCTGCTTGAACGATCTAGAACACAATGATCTGTATTTGTAAATAAAACCTATTATCGATTAGATATTCAGCGTTTATTTTATCTATCACTGAACCAATGGTATGGCCGCAGTCTTGGTCGCCTCCCACTGCGCTTCCAGGGTGCATGAGGTGGGTATCCGAGGAACAGGCATGGCGTCTCAATTGAACTCCTCCTCATGTAGTGGAAAGGTGACGTACTGCGATAGTTTTGTTTGGTGCTGTGGCTTGAAGTGGATCTGATTGTCTGGAGTAAAATAGTTCTGCAACCCTTCGACTGAGTTGGTTTTTCTCAGTCGCTGGTCATCTACGGAAACGCACTTGCTAAGTAAATCGATACTTTTGTATTTCCGCAGGCGTGGTTTGCAGGAGTTGATGGTGCACACAACATGGCTGACTTCTGAGATGAAACTAGCCTCTTCGCTCAAAAACCAACCTGAGCTGCGCTTGTTGATTGAGTAACGTCCCTGTGTTCTTGTGTACCCGCTGGAGAGCATTGATGAGTGGAATGTTTAGGGCTGGTAGTCTGGCACAATTAAGGCTCTTATACGGGCGATCGGAAGATATCCCCTCGTAATTGAGGTGGTTGATGTCTGTTCTTGTTTTGATTAGTTTAACAAACTTTCGCTAGTTTCATTGTCCAAACCAACACTACAATGCACAGGGCAATATATATATACGCGCATATACTTGTAGCTAGTGAGTTTTTAGTGCAACGATGAGGCAGATCAAATCCAGTCCCATCATCATAGCTCCAGCCCAATCACCTGAGGTGTCTTGTTTCTGATAATTCTCATCTGACGCCGTTCACATGGTTTTTTGAAGCTCTGATTTTTCCGCCAATCACCATTATGGAAATTGATGGCGGTATGCTGACTTGATGATACCCCTATTACCTCACATGCTGGAACTCGGCTGGAATATATAGGTATCGCCCAATAAACATCTCTTTCCCTTTGTTAATTTTCTGTCAATTTTTTACCCGCCATGCCACACAGACTCACTACAAGGATATTCAAAGAAGTAGGTGCAATATGGATCCCCCCTCGGAGCAGCCCTAACATTTCTTTCCTTTAGACGAAATTCATTGTTACTTTCTTCATATTTGCTGGCATTGTATATATGCGGACGCTGCAGTCCTTATACTTTGTAACTGGCGCCGTCAATTGCGTGTTTCTTGGTTAGTCTTTCTCGGAGTTTCCCAAGGTCGCTCGTGCATCTGCTAATCCTCCCTTGACGATCTAGCCAAATTCCTGCAACAAATCCTTCGTCAGCCAAGACCGAATCTTCCAGCACATGCCAAGCAGCACTCCAAATATGGAATGCCTTCGGCACACTCTCAGTTGATCACTTTTGTGACTATTTACTTCAGTCTGTCTCTTCTTGAGGCTGAATGGTCACACCAGCAGTGGCTACTTATCCCGATTAACGCCGTCTACCTATCACTCATCTACGCACGGCTAAATACCGGTCGACATACATTTGCCCAGGTATTTGTTGGGGTCCTTGCCGGACTAGTGTTCGGCGGGTTCTGGTATACCTGGTGGTCGAAATATTGGGGAAAAATCGCCCAACAGTACTCATGGTATCAAAAGTATGGAGACATCACCAAGATCAATTTACCACAATACACCGGTGTTTACGACTACAAAGATTACTGATGTCCATAGTTTCCTTTGTTACTGCGCTAAATGAGCCTCCATTCCTATTATCCTGTTTGCTATACTTCCTGTACTCCCAAAGCATGTGTAAATAAGTCCTAAATTATATCTTGTTGATTAAATATTGCCAAACCGTCCAAGATTCATTTCATTGACCATTCAATTATTTTTTGATGATTCAGTGAGATACTGCTTAGTGAACCTTGGTTAAATGCTACACCTGGCAAAATGCCACGAACGAATCTTATCATAGATGACTTGAATCATTTAAAGCTCCTCAGTCGCCAGCGTAGAGAAAAAGTCCTTAGAAGGGTAAAGAAGGACTCAGAGAAAGTGGAAGGTTAGCTATTCAAAGGCTCTTCTCAGAACGAGCCAAATACATGCAACTTGACTGAAGAACAAGTTACTAAAGCTGACAGTGGCATGTTTTCGGAAAAAGAGGTGTCTCCTACGGAAACCTTGTATTTTCAAAAGATTTTGTTCGAATTTCTGGTTCAAGAAGTTGGTGGCGTCAGGCTACCTTTAACCTCCAATCAGTTGCTTACCCGGTAAGTTTTCTTTGTAAGGAGCTTCTCTACATACTCGGTAGGTGCTGACTCCAGTGTGTATAGAATCATCCAGAGCAAACCTCATTTGCGTGTAACAAACGACGCCAATTCGCTCATGAAACTGGAACGAGCACTGTTCAAAATGGCAGACATGTGGGGGTACAATACGATTGGTATCAAAAGAGAATACGATAATGACAAAAGCGCCATATCGGTTATCTACTTTGACCCAAGAAATCTGAGAAACGTACAACATATCGAGAAGTAAGCCCGCTTGAATCCCTCTCCTCACGACCTCATCGAATAACTGCTGCAAAATCAGGACTTTGGAAGATATCTGTGATGTGGACTCCATCGACCCTGACATTTTCTTAGATAAAACCACATCAGCACAAGTACCCAGTACTTACATCCCAAACGAAGGTAGTCTTTTCTTTGTCCTCCCATCCTCCAGCCAACACTTGCTCACAGCCGTGTTCCCAGAGGCCCGATTTTCCGAGGACGCTGAAATAGAAAAACTGCTGTCAAAGCCGTCTTTCCTGGAAATGGAGGCGTTTTCTTCCCTCATTGGGGTTACAGAGCTGATCGAGCGCAAAACCTTCCGTGAACAGGAGGCAGAAGAAATGGTAGTCAGCTGGGTCTCAATACTGTTTGAACTCAGCAGCATTTTAACCTCCATAATGCCAGTTCAAAGCACAGGGAAACGGCGGATTTCGCGAATTCTGTGAGTATCTTATTAAAGAGGACTGTAAAAAGATGAACACCAGTGGACAACCTTGCGCAATGGTACGTTCATACAACAAATTGCTCCCTAGACGGCTAGCATCTTGCTGACAAACATGAAGCTCCATTTCCGTCGGATTATGAGGCCACAAACCGACCTAGAGCTGGGTGATTGCTCTTATTTGAACACCTGCCATCGCATGGACACCTGTAAATACGTGCATTACGAGTTGGATGACTTCGAGCATCCTTCGAGCGCAAACATCACCAAGACAACCATCCCTACATCCTTGGTAACTAGTATTCTCTGCGACGCGTCGAAACCACATCAAGTTCTCACCCATTTCCTTGTCAACAGATCTTCAGGCCTCCAAAAAAAGTGGTAAGATATCTTACTTCAAATCAAGCCCATCGCCATCACTCGTACTGAAGTCCTTTTCTCGTGGTCGATCCAGCTGCCTGCTCAGTGGATCAATTGTGATGTGCGCAAATTCGACTTCAGTATACTTGGCAAGTTTTCAGTCATCATGGCTGATCCACCGTGGGATATCCACATGACAGTAGGAATATCTTCGCGCAAACCACTTCAAGAATATGCTCTCAGCAATCTTCCACCATTTTAGTTACCATATGGCACCATGACTGACGACGAGATGAAGGCCATGGCTATTCATAAGCTACAGGATGAAGGGCTGATATTCTTATGGGTCACTGCCCGGGCTATGGAGCTTGGTCGCGAGTGCTTAGCCACCTGGGGATATGATCGAGTGGACGAGGTGGTGTGGATCAAAACCAACCAGCTGCAGCGCCTGATACGCACAGGCAGAACTGGCCATTGGCTAAACCACAGCAAGGAACACTGTCTTGTTGGTATTAAAGGCGATCCTAGCCGATTCAATATAGGTTTAGCTTGTGATGTGCTAGTAGCAGAAGTAAGCACTCACGCTCCATCTCACGACTTAGGAAGAACGCCTACCAACCTATCTAACCAACTCACCATTCCTAGGTGCGAGAGACCAGCAGAAAGCCAGACCAAATCTATGGTATGATAGATCGATTGTCTCCTGGCACACGGAAGATAGGTAAGATTGGAAACATTAGCGCATCCGCTGCAAATAGTCCACTAACGCTTGCTACTCAGAGATATTTGGTCGGCAGCATAACACTCGGCCCGGTTGGTTTACCCTTGGCAATCAATTGAAAGATGTCAGAATATATGAGCCTGAAGTGCTAGAGGCTTACAACCAGAGATATCCCGAATGCCCAGCCCAGCTGAGTGCCATCCCCGAGAGTTGAACCGAGTTGATCGGACACATCACCAAGGAATAAAGATTTGTTCATAGCCAATATTTCTTATGCACCGTATCTTTGTGGGGATGATTCACCACATACATAAATTCGCCGATTGTTGACTGGAGTGAAGAACAAAGAGCGGGAAGTGATATGCGGGTTGTACATTGCCAGTTTTCCCTGCGAGGAGTCTGAAATCTCGACCAGATCACGGAAGAGACTAATTAACTTTTATGTCTGGGAGAGGGTCTATAAAGCCGGATCCGAGCCTTTCTACAGCCAACATGTATTGCATATGTCTCCAACCCCAATGGCCAGCGCGTCCCAAGGGGACCCCAAGACCTGACATCCTACGGGAGCCGTCCAAGCTCCAAGCGCTCATTTCATCCTTAAAAGGGCTCCCAAAACGCCGTCGAAGTAAAGACAAACGGCCGCCAGAGTTGATCACGTTAGCCTACCCCGGATTGATCAGTCCATGGCAGCTGTATCCAGATGGAAAGCTATGATGAGCTTGTGTTAAGCTAGTTTCCATGGCTGTCTAACTGCTCTTTCCTCATTCGTGCTGAACTAATCGCTAGATTGATATATTTGCTTACCCATCACATATCACATATCACATATCACACATCACACATCACCGCACATCACACGCCCCTTTGCCCGATCCAACATCGCAGTTTCATCCAATGCGTGATTTCAATAAATCGATTTATAATCGTTCTAGATATTACCATCATCTACACGAGATGCAAATACGTCAACAGTGCCTGAAGTGGGAAAGCCACTCCTTCAAATAGTAAAGGTCAGGGGAAGTGCTCCCTTTATTGAACGTTGAACACCCGTTGAAAATGAGATTTCGTTGTCGAACCAAAAATGGAACCTTCACCCTGACTGAACTGCAAGACACCTCTACGCTTGCAGAGCTGAGAGCAGCCATATCGAAATTGGCCGAGATTTCTGCCGAAAACCTGGAAAGTGAGGGGAGATATTGAGTGTGTTCTTAGTGGAACGCTTTATTAAAGGCTGGCTTTTCGATTTCAGTTAAAACAGGCTTCCCCCCAAAAGCCCTGGAAGGCAGCGAGTCCAGCACACTGTCAACCCTTGGTTTGCTTGATGGGGAGATGTTCACGGTTTCGGAGAAACAAGGCGCAACCCAAATAGAGGGGAACCCCACCAAGTCTTCCTCAGAAACCCCTTTCATACCTCCCGAAGAGGTCGACGACGCTGTTCAAGTGGAGGAGGGATACGTTATTCGACGGGTTCGTGTCGTTTCTCAGGAGGATGTCCCTAGCCCGGCTAACAAAAAGGAAATTTAGGAAATGAAAGACGACAACAGCTGCTTGTTCCGGTCGATCGGCTACGCACTGGAGCGAACCCCAGAGGTCCACAGGCAACTGCGCGAACGTAAGCGTCACCATAAAGATTTACGTGTGCCTCCCCCTAATTGCTCCTCCAAAGTGATCTCAGACACGATCCTAACGAAGCCGGAAGAGTATTCCGACGCGATCCTGGGCCAGTCTCGGGAGAGCTACTGCGACTGGATACTGCGCGATTCAAGCTGGGGCGGAGCCATCGAGCTTTCGATCTTTTCGAAGCATTACCAAGTGGAGATCTGCTCCATCGACATCAAAAGCTTGCGGTTGGACAGGTTCGGCGAGGGCGAATACAGCCAGCGCATATTTGTACTGTACAGCGGGATCCACTACGATGTGATCGCCATGACCCCGCAGCTTTTCTCGTCACAAGAGTACGATCAGACCCAATTCGATGTCGCCGACGATGGAGTGCTGGCCGGGTGCATTGAATTGGCTACCAAGTTCAACAAGGTAACCATCGCTTGAGTCCTCTCCTGTCCAGGAATATGTTTTCACCTCGTTCCTAGAAACACGCCTACACCGACCTTGCGGGCTTCACGCTCCGCTGCTCCGTTTGTCAGGCTGGATTGAAAGGCCAAAAGGAAGCCCAAGCTCATGCCATGGAAACTGGGCATTCCGAATTTATTGAGTATCATTGAATCCAAAATCTAATAAATCGAGTAATTTGTGAGGGAAGCTAGCAACGCCACACACAGCATCACGAGGTATGAGGGGTGCGCGGGGCCCCCGGTCCCACTAGCCTGGACTATAGTCTGGCTGATTCTGCTAGAGACGGTGCTTGACACGCGAGAGCTCCGAAAGGGTGAGGCAGAGGCGGAGACGATATTTGAAGCCTGCGCAGTTGCAGAGGGCGCGAATGTGATGGAGGTTGGTATCCAGCTTGTGGAAGGAGGTATAGCCCACGAAGATGACTCGGTGGTGCCAAGACTCTCGGTTGGGGTTGGGGGGATCTGGGAGGCCTCTGGGATTGACACAGGGAAGAGGTCGGTGGGGTCGGCGAGCGTTTCGGTTAAAGGGTTGAATTCGCTCTGCACCTCCTGGGAGGCAGCGTGGAGAGCGAGGGATATCACTATCAACCAGGGTTTCATGTTGGTTAGCTCGAACCAGCTCTGTGGGGAGTATTTATTGATGGCTGTGTTGTTGATTAATCCTTGGGGAGTATTTATTCATGGTGGTGGTGTTGATTCATCGCAGCACTCCACACCTGATACATTACCCTTACAGGTGCGTGTTGGACCCCGCATTGTCATGTCTATAGCCTTTATTATGTCGAAGAAATATCTTACAGTAAGAATAAACAAACACTATGGTTTCGTGACTCCGCGGTATGTCGCTAAAACCAGGCCAATGGCGCAGGTAATATGTAACATAGACGAGGGGACCAAGGCGTAGAGCAGTCCAAAGATATCATCTCGATCTCCGAGCGCGTATATGATGGCCGACCGGGTGACTGAGAAGGTCAGTGGGCTGAAGGTGGGGTGGTCTCTCTCAACATTCACAACATAGGACAGTGCAACGGGAACCACCACCAGGACCAAAAGCCAGGTGACGACTGGTCTCCAAAACTCTGTGCAGACAACCAGTTGGCAAAAATCAGGCAGCGAGAACGCAAGAGACGAGTGGATCTGCCAAAGGTGATACTCAATATGTTCAACCTATGTAGTGTCCGGGTTAGCGCGGGGATTGGGAATGCCGAAGCCAGCCTCATGTCCACACTTACTTTTGATGCAAAGGAAGAAGAGTATAAAAGTACAATCAGTTCGACACCCAGCAGCAATAACAGGACGCTCCACACTTGAGAGTTCTTCGCACAAAATGACCAGATCAGCAATGGATTCACCCTTCTCACTTATCCTAACCACAGCACTACCTGGTACTCCTCGGTTGTCTGAACTTTCTCTGTGACAACAAGCCTCTTGACTTCGGATTTGAATGGGGAAACTTCTTCCGCCTTCTCAATATGGAAGACTGTCTTGAGCTTTTCGGCCTCTGGTGCGTCAATAAAGAATTCGGGTTGATTTGGCCTCTCTATCTTGGTTTCAACCTTTCTATCCTCGTCTTCGGATGATTCCTCCTGGCCAGCTCGCTGGAATGTCTTGGTAGGGGTAAGCGCTTCGGCTTGCCTAGAGAAAATTAATCCGGCTTGAGTTTACAGTGGGCGGCGCAACTAGGCTAAAATAGCAAGTACATATTCTTCAAACGGGAAGCAGAGCGAGTAGATCTAACACCGCTCGGGCTGGTCGAGCGACTGGTCCGCTTTCGAGGTGTGGTTCCACGTGGTGCGTTAAGCAAGGCAACCACTTTAGCGTTATCACTAACATCGTTTTCGAGTAGATAAGTCCTGTAATATTCCGGTGAGCGTTGGACCTTTGGGAAGCCTTAATATACGAGCAACAAACTTTATTCTGGCTTCGATATCCAGGCGAAGACCTTCGGTAGACAAGCCGAGTGCTTCGGCAATTTCTAGGAAGAATTACCGGTAAACACGAGTGAAATAAAGCAGAGGAGAGATGGCCGGGACGTACCTATTAATTCAAACTTTCGAAAACGAGTAAGACTTGGGATTGGAGCCATACTAGCAACTAGAGGTGCAGACACTTGTGATAAACAATAAAAGGTGTCGAGCACCGTATTTCAAGGTGGTTTCCGGTGATATTCACCAATAAAACAAATCTTCTATCGGTTGAGGTTTGTCAAAGAATCACACCAATTAGACTTTAATAGAGTATTTTGTTTAACACTTAAGATGCTCCTTATTGGACTACGAATTATTTGTAAAGTGGCAGCTTCTTATTGAAGAACCAATCTAACTTGGAATGAGGGAGCAATGAGGGTGCAACGAGGGTGCATAGTTTTCTAGATTCGAAAATCCCTGTATACTCGCAGATCACATGACAAATGCATTGAGTTATGGCAACTAGATATTGGAATGACGCTTAGGTCGGGTCCAGCAGCATATGAAGTTCACCTCGGTCAACGCGAAGTTCCTGGCTATCGGGGTTCTACTCCACGGAAACCTTGTCTTGGCTACCAGCCTTGAGAGCCAACTAAATTCTGTGATAGCCAGTAATTCCTCTTTATTGTGGGGTACATACCGGCCCAATCTTTACTTTGGCACTCGTCCACGCATCCCCGAATCCCTAGCCACCGGGTTGATGTGGTTCGGCTTGGAAGACTTCCAATCCTTCAGAAACATCCGCCACAGTTGCGAACAGGGAGATAACTTGGATTCTTACGGATATCTAAGGCACGATGGACGTACTTTCGGTCAACAGGAGATCAAGGATTCCGCCAACAACATAATCCTTACCACAGAATTCATCAAAGCTCCAGGGGAACACGGTTTGTACCTCACACCTTTCGAATAGCTTGCAGAACCAACCTCGCTCACAGATACGACCAAGGTGGAGACTGGGCGGTCAGGATCTCGGGAAAGCCGATAAAAGGTATGTACATGAAACACCCTTCCACCCACTCTAGTGGTCACCCGAAACCCGCTAAACGCCTGTATATCGATGCAGATACTGCTAAGGTGGCACTTGTATTTTACACTGGCTTAGATGCCGAAGGCGATTTGACAGTAGATAATCCCGCGGAAGCGAAGGTATGCTCCATTCCAATCATGCACGATCCGTATTCATTATTGATGGGCTTTGAAGGGTTTGAAGGGGCCTATTACGCTGAAAGGCCACGGTGGTGGATTGGGCGATTTCGAGATCCATATCATTGATGGTAGGTTGTCAGCAATAGTCAAAAACCAGGGAGAGCAGGGAAGTTAAGAAGCATCGACTTCATAGACGAGGACAACAAAGCGCCCAACGTTCAGGAAGCCCCGAAGGATGATTACCCCGAGCTTGATTATACACAGGTTCTCGGCCTTTCTGTTCCACGTGGTGAGCAGTGGAAGGCAAAAGGTGATCCAGTAACCATGACTCTTGGTCAATGCAATGCTCTAACATCAGCTCAACCAGATATGGTTCAGCAGCATATTATGCAATCGGCCTCACACCTAGTCCAAAAATACAACCCTAACTTCCCGGAGCCCGCCTATCTGTTTACATACAAGAGTGTATCGATGGCAGATTCCAACTTTTATGCCTTCCAAAAGGTGCTTGAAGCACCATTCCAAGTAAGGCCGAACTCTTTGTCTCGCATTCCAGTACACAGTATTCAACCAACACTTGGCAGTTCGATGTCATCTTCAACTCCAAATCACACCATGCCAATATCGAGCGTAAGCAGCGGCCCCGACATCCTCTCTTTTCACCCAGTCTAATTGTGTCCCGATGCAGGCGAAGAGATTTCCACGCTCCTGCAGACATCCTACCAACAGTTCGATGAGCGATTCGAACGTACCTTCAAGCTTGCATCCAAAGGATTCAAGCCACACCAGGTTGACTTCGCCAAAGCGGCTATGAGCAACATGGTTGGCGGTATAGGGTAAATAACTCAGCACGCGGATACTAGATGCCAATTGCTCTGACGCATTTCCTTGTAGGTACTTCCATGGAGATAGCATAATCAACGATCATGCAAATCATCTAGAGGACGAATCGGAATTTGTCATGAATCCCCAGGAGTCGGCCACCAAACTAACCCCGCCTATGACGTTGTTCTCGGCCGTTCCCTCTCGGCCATTCTTCCCCAGAGGATTTCTATGGTAGACCAGCCACTATCCTGTTCTTTTGCTCTTGCAGTACACTGAGATAAGCTTACTAGGGATGAGGGTTTCCATCAGCTTCTGATCGGCAAGTGGGACAATGATCTTAGGTAATGTTGGCGAGGAAGTAATGCCGTAGTTACTAGCTAACCTTTGGATACTCTAGTTTGGAAATCATCAAGCATTGGGCCTCGCTAATCGATGCCGATGGCTGGATCGGGAGAGAGCAGATTTTAGGCGCGGAGGCTCGAAGCAAGGTAAAGGAGCTCGGGATGATGTCTGTCTTAAGCTTACTCAATCGATGTTGCCCAGGTCCCGGCCGAGTTTCAAACACAATACACTCACTACGCCAACCCACCTACCCTGCTTATGGCTATCCAGAAATATGTGGAAAGACTCAAGAGCTTCAAGAAGCCCGAATTGGTTTCTGATCGTAAATAGCGCTGATTGATTAGCCGTTCCACCGAGTGCTGCGCTAACTGTTTCGTAGAATTCGAAGGTGGCCTCAACAAAATGATCGTTTCCGAAGACGACTTGGACGTCCTTATCAACAGACATTTGATGGACTCGGACTTGGCCAAAATCTACCTGCGCCAGGTCTACGAGAAATACAAGTTGAACTACAAATGGTTCCGCAGAACACAGAAGGGGGAGATCAAGGGCTTTGGCCGAGAGGCCGCTAGTAAGGAGGCCTATCGTTGGCGCGGGAGAACCGAGAATCACACACTAACCTCAGGTAACGTTCCTAGTGTTGATGTCCATCCCAAGTGCATCCCATGTTGATCCAATCTGATATGGTCAGGCCTCGACGACTACCCTCGCGCTTCACCGCCTCATGTTGGTGAGCTTCACCTGGATTTGCACTGCTGGATGGGATTCATGTCACGCACTCTTCGCGATGTCGCAGTGTATATCGGCGAAGAAGATGACGCCGATGAATTCGAGGATGTGTACGAGAATATCATCGAGAATCTAGAGGATCTTCACTGGAATGAGGAGAAGCAAGCTTATTGCGATTTGACGGCAAACGACCAGGGAGAATCGATGTTTGTTTGCCATAATGGGTACATCACCCTGTTCCCCATGCTCCTGGGCCTGCTTCCACCCGACTCGCCTCGCCTCAAATCCATCTTGGATATGATGTATGACCCAGATCACCTATGGTCGCCTTATGGGCTGCGCTCCCTCTCCAAGTCCGACCAGTTCTACGGCACCAATGAGAACTACTGGAGAGGCCCGATCTGGATTAACATCAACTACTTGGCGTTGTCTTCCTTGTACAAGAACTATGTTGATGTGGAGGGGCCCTACCAAGACCTGGCCAAGGAGATCTACACGAAGCTGCGCAAAAATGTGATGAACACTATTTACAAGGATTACCAAAAGACCGGCTACATCTGGGAGCAGTACTCTTCGGAAACCGGGCGTGGCCAGCGCTCCCATCCCTTTACCGGATGGAGCGCCCTGGTTACGCTCATCATGGCCGAAGACTACTGAGTCTAGCAAATAAATGCCGTTTATTGGGAAATATGCGAATGATTTCTATTAATGAACAAAAATACAAGATTTACTCGATGACTAGTGATTGAGAATTTTGAACGTATTGAAGACGAAGTTCTCCCAGTTGCTCTTGACCAGTTCAGCGGTGGATGCGGAGTCCAGCGTGGCTCCGGTGTAATCATCAACCGAGAATGGAACCAACTAGCACAGGCGCGGTTAATGGTTGGGGGTCGCTTGTGCTGTGTATCATGTGTTCACTTACCGAGACTTCAGTTCGGATTTCACCGCTATTCTGTCTTGCGATGTGATCAATCAACAAGGTGAGCCCGTTGTAGTCGTATATATTGGATGATCTAAGGGTCACTTCGGCGAGGTTGAGTCTTGCCGAGCTGTCATCGACCTCGATGTCCTTGGGGCAGCACAAGGTGTTTCTAGACGACGAAGGCTGAGTTAAACTGGTTGATGTTCGCCGATGTGCCGGGGGACTTACTCTGAAGAATCCTGACTACTCTGGAGTATGTCGTGTATACGGGACACTCCGGACTCGTTGAAGCCAGTGGCCCGGAATTCCACGTCGCATTTACTAAATTTCGGGTGTGAGTGCTTGGATGCGAACAACAATCAATCTCGGGGAATTTACCCTGCAGGGACGATGACGTCGGCCGACTTCTGGAGGGCAACGTTCAGGACATTCTTCAGCTCTATTTGGTCGGTCATGATTTCGAACAACGCACGGATGCGTTGACTAGACCCTTGCTGATACACCTGGTTGGCTGGTCTGTAATCCACCTCGTAAAATTGTTGTCGGGTAAGTGGCACCAAGCCTTTGGACAAGCTAGAGGCTGGGTAGCTAGGGAAGAACGACCAGTTGTAGTTGGCCTTGGCCAGCCATTGCTTAAGCTGTTCTTGGCACATCGCCTCGACCCTGGGGGTTTTGAAGAGGCTTGGCTGATTCAACAGGTACTTGTCGAAGAATGCCACATGGCCGAAGCTAGAAACAGTGTGAGCCCCTTTCCCGGGCTGGGAATGTCATTGGAAACCACGTACCGTGCTCGAAAATCCATCTGCGAAATCTCACCGTCCGTTTTCAGAAGCGTGTCGGCGAACTCGGTCAATTTGAGCGGGGTGGCTCTAAAGATTTGGTTGGCATACTGGTGGTCAAAAGTGCTTGGTGATGTACTCACGGTTTGTCCCCGGCAATGTGCACGGTCGTGTCCTCCACCTGAGCGGAACCGTCCTTCGCGGACTGACATGTGTGGGTTAGTGCGAGGCGTATGGTGGAAGAGGGCAGGCTAGGCTGAATACCGTGGAAACCACTGGGCCTACGCGGAAGCAGTTAAGGCTCTTCTGGTAGAGCGACATGGATTGAGGGTCATGGATGGGAAAGAAATTCAGGTTGGACTGGTTCTCTGTCGAACCATGGTACAAGAGCTCGGAAGAGTGTCTTTCGTCAGGCTGCCAGACGTCGTAAGTATACAATATGGCTCGTGATGCAACGGGTGCCGCTTACCTTGGACCAAAACGAGCCCAAGAGGAGGCGAGCTCTACGTAGATCAGAGTCCGACAGACCAGAGATGTGCAGCTGCGAATGTGGGTTAGCCAATGCATTCACCAACCAATAGACCAAGTCTCACCTTCTGATCATTGTCAACCACCATGTAGGTATTAGAAAGCTTGGAGATTTCGGAAATCACCGGTAGATTTTGGGCAAGGAAGTCCGGTGAAGCGTCGGCAATGTCCAATGTTTCTTCAACGTAGTTCTTTGGGGATTCATGTTAGAACCGTGTAAGGGTTGGCGGCCAGTGGGAGGATTAAAGTTTACCAGCAACTGCTTGATTTTGTGCTTGATCTTATCAATGGAGGTGTCTTGTCCCTTGATCGTATAACACTCCTTCTCCAAGTCGATTCCAATGACTACGTTTCCTTCCAGCTCTAGTTGTCTAATAGTGTCGCCATCTACACAAGGCGAATCATCAATAGCTTATTCCACCAGTCGAGAGTCCAACTTATACGAACCATTTCCAATGATAAAGAAGAGGTCTCTACGGTTCGAATCGAAGACTACCGATCGACAAGCAAGGGTTAAAAGGGGTGAGCTTTCTCGAATCCAGCGAACGCCTGCATATACCTTCGGTGAAGCTGTCTTCTTTTCGAGCATTCTTGATGATATTCTCGGCGATCTCGATGCCACTCAAGGCTTTCACCTTTTCAACATTCCAATGGTCCATGATATTCTCGATGGTCTTCATCTTGCTCTTTCCACCGATGATGTTGTAGGCCTTGCAGTATTCCTTCAGCTGGGCCGAGGTGAACGACTTGTTGAACCGGTTACGAAACACGTTGTACTCCTCGTCTGTCAGCTTCAGGTTGAGTGGTTTGGTGTTGTTGATGTCGTCAAGCGTGGATTCTCGGGGATCTTCTATCAGCTCCGCCATTAGTTTATCTACAATGTCCGAGCGAGGGGGTACCACCCGCTTCGCTTTCTTTGCCTTGGACTTTGTGGCTGTCTTCTCCTCACTCTTCGCGGCCGCTTTTTCCTCCCCCAAGTTGGAGTCCGCCGAGGCGAGGCTTGTGACTTGCTCTTTTTCGCCCCCCTCCCCGGAAGTCACCTCGGAATATCTCCGCAAGCTGACGGCCGAACAGGCTTTGTACCAGGGCCCACGGGCTTGGCTTCTTACCAACGGCCTGACATGCTGCCCCAAAACGCGCGTTAAAATTCCGTGCATGCTCAGCCAGCTACTTTGGTGGTGGTTGAGTAGTCGGCCCGTGATTGTATGGTGACTGAAATTTAAGATGGGGAAAAATTTTGTCTGTGTGGTCACGTGACGCGATGAAGTTTATTCCGGCATGGATACATGGAGTCTAAGGGGAAGGGACGGGTCTCGTGTCCAGGTTGTAAACAAACTCGGGCTCAGCACCTCCGGTGTAGAGCATGTATTTGACGGCTGGCTTGGATGGCTCGGTGGTGTCCACCTCGAAGATGGCGTATTTGATGTTCCCGGTCAGCTGGTAGTAGATTTCCCTGTCCCCGTTATCGTCTCGGTAGGTCCTGAACGGAAGGTAAAACTGGTTGATGGGCGAGGTCGAGAAATCGATCACACCGTAGGGCAATTGGGTGACTGCGGCCTCATGGCGATCCTAAAACGAAAAGGGATTTAATCGGGTGGCTCTCCAAGGCCATTGTGCCACGGTTCCTTACCCCAGAAATCATGTGAACATTGGGAACATAGCGCAGAAGCTCCAGGATCTCCTTTCTTTCCGTCTGGTATCCACGCCAAGTGTCTTTCGATGCGTCGTAGTTCGACCAGTTGATGGTGAAGGGGACCGAAGTCACTATGAATTTGACCGATGCGGTCTGGTTCACCTGCTGGACCCATTCGCGGAAATGGGCCATCTGCCGTGCGCCAAGCATGGTTTTGCTCTCGTCGTCAGGTAGATTCGCGTCGCTGCGATAGCGGCGGGTGTCCATCACGAAGAACGCGGTGTCTCCGTAGGAGAAGGAGTAATAGGCGGTTTCTTTCTCGAGGGGATCGGGGTTAGGCATCCCCTGGTATTCGTTGTACGCGACCATGGCATTTCCCATGGGAGGACGCTCTTGGAAATTCCAATTGTTCAACACCTGGATGCCATGCGTGAGCCACCATTCATTCGTCCAGCGACTCGGTACTTACCTCGTGGTCGTCGTAGGTGTTGTAGATGGGCACCTTGCGGTAGATGCTCGCGAAGTCCTGGTCGGCGTAGATTTCGCGGTAGAGACGTCTATAGTCGTCGATCTGTGGACCAAAGTAATAGGGGACATCTAAGGGGGGATTGGCAAAGTTAGTTCCTGCTGACATCTGCTCACAAGCCCGCACTCACCTGCGTAGATGAAATCCCCCAGCAGAATCATGAAGTCCATCTCGTGCTGGCGCATCACTCGGAATCCAGGGATCCCAACGTCCTGGAATGGCGTGTACGGGAAATTGGGCTTGATACAGGACCCTGCCACGAATCTGAATTTCGCGGGGCTCCCCGGAGTTGGTGACGTGGTGAAGGTGTTCGCACCGGGCCCAACGATGCCTTCGCTCTCCAAATCTACGAACCGATAGAGGTATGTGTGGGATGCTTCCAAGCCGGAAATCATGGCGGTGGCGGTGTAATCATCCGCTTTGGTCAGCTTGACCACCGGGCCCCGCTTCCAGCCTTCCTCTTGAGCCTCCTTGTACTCAAGGCGGACTTCCGTGGCCCTTGGGTCTCTTACAAAAAGCTTGGCATGATCATAGGAGACCTCTCCGGTACGTGCGAAAGCCAGCTGCGTCCCGATATCAAGATAATACGCTCTGAAAGTAAAGTGGAACACCGAGAGGAACAAGAAGCCGGACAAGAGCAGGTTGGCGGCGAGCAGAATGTATGACACTCCGTTGCGGCTGCGGGGGTTGACGGTTGGTCTATCCGCGGGAACAGCTTTCTGAGCCTGGGTTTCGCCTGGTTTTCTCGCCCGAAGAGCTTTAGTGGACGGCTGGGCAGTCGAGCTTGAGGTTGCCTCGCTCTCGGTGCGGTCGCTGTATTTCGTCTTCTGGTACTCTTGGGAGCTAGCAAGCGCTTGGTTTTCGCTTTCGGCGACTGCGCTGTTCAAGGGGTGGTTTGGCTTGGTGCGCCAACGCCAAACGTATCCGGTGAGAAGTAAATTGACCGGGAACAGTATGGTAATGATTCTGTACGCTGCATACCCGGGGATCCTGCCAAGAAGAGTTAGTATTCTCATCAACAGTAGGTGAGAGATATCCCGGCCTACCAACGCAGATACACGAATACTGTCAGATAAAACAGGACGGAGGTGGTCACAAGAGTTCTTGTTGTGTGAGCAGGTGCTTCTGACATGCTTGAGGTTCGTCCAGAGGGGAAAGACCGATCCTTTGAAGGGGGAATTTTACTAGCACCATTCTTATATACAAATAAGGCAGATTCCCCACGTTCACTCGTAGGCAATCACCACTGTAAGTCACTTGATGCCATATGGTTAGGAAAATCCATTCCGTAAGCGACTTAATAAATGGCTTAATCAATCGATTTTCTCCCCATCTCCATTATTCTTGGCTTGAATGAAGTTACCAACGATACAAGACGCTCAACTTCCGCTTACCAGCGCCGAGTTGAATGTAAGATGGCGAACCGTACTCTATCCACAGCACCCCACCACTAACTCCTCTCCCTCAGATTTTACGTCGACAATATGACAAGGATCAGGAAAAGCCCTCCCTCCAAACCAGGTTCAATCTAGCCTGGGGGCTGCTCAGAAGTAAACGAAAGGCCGACCAAAAAGAGGCTATCGGTTTATTCACAGGTAACAGGCCCTTGCTCCATCGCCTTCAAACCGAACCGTATCACTAATGCGGTATTGGTAGAAATGTATAATCATGAAGAGGAACGACGTCTCGAGTGTTTGTACTATTTGGCACTCGGTTACTACAAATTAGGAAATTACCTGGAGGCTCGGGGTTTCTGCCAGCATCTACTTGAATACGTGCCGGAGAATGAGCAGGTATTAGCGCTACAGGCATCGATCAACAACCAGGTCACCCGAGGTGAGTGCTGTGAAAGGTAAATTCCATTCCTTACCCGTTCTGCTAACTGGTTACTTTCAGAGGGAGTTGTTGGCATTGGGATTGTCGGCGCAGTGGTTGTCATCGGGGTGGCAGTTTGGCTATCCTGGTCTAAGCGAGCAAACTAGTAAAAGTGGTGTAGCCCAAATCGATCCAAACTACCTTTGGCAAAAGCCACACGTATAATTCCCCATAATAATAACCTACGCACATACACACTCACACACTCACACACCCACACACCCACATACACCCATATATATATGTATATGAAAAAATAAAGGATTGCCTTGGAGATTTACAAGTGAATATATTATTACTTTGAATTTGAAAGTGCACATTGTTAAGGAACAATCCGCAACTCAGTCTACTCTCGAAGGTGGGGACACCTAAAAGGGGTCAAACAGTTAATCGCGGCAGGAAAGGGATCCTCAGATTTAAGGGACGCCTACCAAGATCACTCCGTCGCCTCGTACAAAGAGCATGTCCGATTTGTGCTTGACAGTCTACAGGAACAAGGTGAATTTAGAGAAAGCTGGGACTCCGAGTGATCCATAGCACTTACTCTGATGGTCTCTTCGTAAGTCTCATCATTCAAATCCACCACTGTGATGGTCTCTTCGACATCCCCAAGGACCATATTCAAGTGCTGGTCATAAGCCTAAGGAGAAAACCCGTCAGAAAGCCCAGCCGCGAGTGGCCTGCACCAAGGGAGGAACAAACTTACGTGAAGCTTTCCGCGAAGCTCCCGATCACCACGCATTTTGACGTAAATTCTTTCGTCCAAACTAAGACGAACAAGATCTAAAGGCTCCTCTACAGCATTGGTGGGTTGTGGGATAACGTCAGCCATGGTGTAGTTGTTGACCTGGAAAAAAGCCTCGAAATTTCCGCCCCTCGCTTCCATTAAGAACTGACCCATCCCCGGGTGGGTCACGTGGACGGAGGGTGATCAGCATGTTCGTTCAGGATAAAACCAGCACACACATACAAAAAGAAAATTTATTTTTCCTCGAAAACAATCCAGGTCGAAGGGCAAGTGATCTGGCGCGATACGGGATATATACCCACCTTCATGGAAATCATCTACATGAAAATGCCACTGTGGAAAAGGTTCTGGTTCTACTGTAGGGGTGAACTACTAGATAGGAGAATAATGATGATGAATGCAATAGACATTGAAGGGAGGGGAAGTGGGTGGGTGGCTGTCAGGTCAGCAACGTTAGTGAGGCTTGGGCTTGTATCCTAGTGAATGGCGGAAAGAGGGTTAGTTTGGATGGCTGTGTGAGGCCTGAGAAGAGTTGTTTCTACCATCGACTGCCATATTTCTCGTGGCCGAGGGGATTTTGCAGGTAATGCCATCGAGTTCGGGGGTCATGATCACTTGACAGCCAAGGCGGGAGCTGGCATTAAACAGCAAGGTAAAGCTCTGCTGTTCGGTCCATACTTGAACTTGCGAAAAATGATGGGAGACTTACGTATCGGTCAAGCCAAAGGCAAGGTCCAACATGTCGTTCTCTTCGTCACTAGGTTCCTCCAATTTTTCGTAAAATTCATCAGGAAGAATCACATGGCAAGTAGAGCAAGCCAAGGAGCCCTCACAAGCGCCTAGTAAGCATACCGACGTTAGAAAAGATAACAGAGTCCCCGGGAAAACCATGGCACCTACCTTCAAGGTCGATATGGTTTTGGTGGGCAATCTCCATGATATTGTCTCCTTCGGCTGCTTTTACGGTAACGTTCTCTCCCTCTGGGGTGATGAAGTTGACGGTCAGACTACAGGTGAGAAGGGTTTAGGAAGAAGCGCTGACTGAAGATCGATTCGTGCGCGGGGTACCTTTTGGTAGACATGAGCCTTACTCGGGAGGCCATGGGAACCATTCGTCGGGTGAAGGTGGCCAGCAGCGACATGGATTTTTAACAGTGACTGATATCGAATGTATCAAGAGGCCGACGGGCATATTTTGTATATGATGGATTCTCTCAAAAGGAACCCCACAAATCTGTAGCACCCCTAAATCTTTTCCACCTACCTGACAGAAAAGGAAGTTGGGGTTTGAGGAGCAATCGATCGTGTGAGCTGGAGGGTGGACTTGCTTTACCTTGAATAGCTGACTAGCGGACCGACCCTCCATCTACCCTGAATTTGATTAGTGGATTAGTCATGCTTAAATCATTCAAAAACTGCCAGATGTGCATGACTAGGAAATTAGTGCTCTATTCCATGTAGGTTGTGTGTCGTTGCACGCATTTTAATGGATACCACTCTCAATCAACCTAGCAAACTTCTCTAACTCTTACCACATAGCTAACCCTCATGACTAATCCCCCTCTTGATACACTGTTCTGCTACTCCTCCATTATCGACTCCAGCCTTCTGTGTCCCATTTGTTCTGATCCGTTCCTAGATCCGGTTCAAACCAGCTGTAAACACACGTAAGAATGTTCAGGCGTTCTCTGTGACCATCTCCAAGGCTAACCGTGGTGTGTGTAGGTTTTGCCGTGAATGCATAACACAGTGGTTGTTTTCGACCAAAACTTACGAGGAGGAGAGCCCTTATTTGAATCCTGAGGACAGGCCCAACTCGCCGCAGGCCTTTAAATGTCCCGTGTGCAAGGAATACACGGAGAGTCTGGTGCTTCCAGAGCCGGAATTGCTAGAGAGCGTAAGCTTTTCCCACGAGTTTGCGCCGAGTGACCGCTGCATGTATTGACCACGTTGTATAGGTGGACAAGCTTTCCGTTAAATGCCTGGCCTGCCAAGTAGGGTATCTCTCTGGCGCCCTTGTAGCCCCTCAGTGACTAACTTTCGATACCCCTTTGAAGCTGACGATGGAGAGGAAGCATTTTGAGCACCATTACGACGTCGAGTGCCAATACCGTGTTCTGAGATGCCCCTACACTGGCTGCTCAGAGCGGGCGGTACGCAAGGAGATGGAGAATCACAAGAAGGCATGCCCCGCGGCCAAAAATGGCTCGATCAACGAGGTGGGTATCCCGTGTCCTATATGTCATTCACCTTCGCGGCAACTTAGTAACTGGCGTAGAATCATGGCGGCACAGCGTCCTTCTTGAGGAGAATCAAATTCGACCACGATCCAGCGAAGCGAGTCTCCGAAGTGCCTTCAGTGACGGATTCGGATTTCCACGACTTCAAATCCGGCATCTTCTTCGAGTATTTCCAGGGGGAATTCGAAAAACTCCCGGATTTCGACCTGCTCGCCCCAAGCGTATGTGCTTCGCGCTCTTGATGCCCAGGGAGACCAGCTAACGGCTTGCTTACTGTTGCTGTAGAATGTCGGGATCGTGGGGAATATGATGATCAACGAGTCCAGCGAGGTGAACGTGTTCGACAAGTACGGTGCAGAGCGTAACATCATAGGTGAGCGCTGGCCCACCCAACCAACCAGATCCAACAATGCTCATCCTTCGTACACAGAGACCGGGAACTTTGCCGTCCGATTCACCTGCTATGTCACCGTGCCCCATGACGGCCTGTACAAGTTCTACACCGAGTCCAACGACGGAAGCGCTCTGTACATCGGTGGAACCAAAGTCGTTGATCACGATGGAATCGTAAGAGGTCAGCATAGCTGTTGTCGTGGTTCAGACAACTCAACGGTTATTTCAGCACTATAGCAAAGAGATGGAGGGCAAGATCACGCTGGGTGCTGGCAGATACCAGATGACGGTGACCTACTTCCACAAGTAAACACGGAATGCCCGCTCGCTCCGATCTCTTGACTAACTGGTTGTTGCGAAAGGAACGGAAAGATCATGGAAGGCTTCAGGACCGGGCCGTTCCTCTCTGTGTCTTTCTCGTACTCAGGGCCGTATTGGCCATTCGCCATTGGCTCCATCCCGAAACAGGTCCTTACCGACAACCTATTTCAATACGACTTCAAAGGTAATTCCACTCGATCTCCGTTCGACCACGTTGATTCCTAACCAAATCCAGACACCAGAATCCGCAAACTGATCAAGGAGAACGCAAACAGTGGTGGCAGGGCAGATAAGGTGTGTTCCTTGTATTGTGTACGCTAGCTCGCTATCTAACGATCCTGCGGGCAGTCCGAATCCTCACTATCCATTCGGCAGCTTCAGCTCCAGCTGGACGTCGCCAATGCCACAATCCAATCGCTAGAGCAAGTAAGGAACTTCCACGCAGTCCGCCCGATCCCATCATATTCACCCACATTTCGCTACGCGTAGGTTATCCACGAGATGACTATTGCCTCGGACACTAAGCTGCAGGCTATGAGACGCTCTCTTGAAGAGCAAGAGAACAGAACCAAGAAGCTGGTGGACACGATCTCTTCGATAACGCTATTCCGACCTCATCACCCCAACCATAGAGAGTCCGTCGCCTCCATGTACTGGGAGTGCGACGACGATCAAGTATGTTGGCATGTAGAGATATGCGTGATTGCTGACCAATAACCGTTTCCCAACAGATGGTCCTCGACCAGCACCTTGCCGACATCAAACGCATCAAGCAGGTAGTATCCTTGTTTGACTCGGCCTCTGATCCTTTGCACTCACAAACCATTTATCAGCAATACTTCTTCGCCCTGGCCTTATCCATCAAGGTAAGTTCCGATATCCCAGATTGCGTTTGTAATTCCCCAGCTGACCTGGTTCCAGATGAACCGCCAGTTGTTCGAGAACAGTGTATTCGAGAAGGCAAGTGTCCAAGAGATGTACGAAGATTGTGTTCTAGCCAAGCAGCTGCCTACCGACGACTGGATCAGCTATATCACTGGTCAATATCGCGGGTCTGAGTCGAGTCCACCAAATCGCCCGGCGACAAATGGACTGGCCCTGGAGCCCTCCACCGACTGAGCTGTGCCCGTAGTGCTGATTGTAAATAGCCTCAGCAACTCCATTGTTGAGCACTGCGGATTGAAGACGAAAGAGCTACCGATGGTGAATGGATTTCTGTACACACAAGGGATGACTTTATTTTCATGGAACGCAGTAAAGATATCATCGAAAAGGATCTCGGACTCACTAAGCCTCCTCGTCGTCCGAATCCACTCTGTTTTGTTGTTGCTCGTTGACTGCATTGACGGCACCAACCAGATCCGAAGTCTTGTCTCCCTTCAGTCGAATCCCTAAACATCACGTTAGTCTAGACCCACCAAACCTCAAGAATAAACGGAATTCCTCACTGATCAGCTCGGCAATGCTGGCTTTCGTCTTCTTCTCTAACCGGTTGAGTTGTTTCTCGACGTCCCGTTTCAGGTCCCAGTTGGGCTTTTTGGGGGCCAGGTTGGCCAGATCCTGGTCAAAAAAGTTGGTGAGGAAACGATGATGAGGACGGGAGTTCTACGTGGGGGAAACATACCAGCTCTTCTTTCATCTTTTTCTGCTCCTCCTCCAGCACGGCCTCTGTAAGTCCGTCCACCTGTTTTTCAACCGTCTCGATCTTCTCCCGCTCTACTGGGGCGACTGAGGCTTGAAATTCGCTATTGAGGGGGTCGTAATTCCGAAACTTCAGGGTAGGCCTACGTTGAAAAGAAGCGCACAACTGCGTTAGCGCGGGGCGTTCGCGTAGGTGGACCGCCTTACTACGCACACACATATACGTACTTTACATTCTCCTCCTTCCCCTCGCCGAGTTTGGCCGCTCTAAGTGCCTGCAAGCGCTCCTTACGTTTACGTGCCTGCTCTTCCATATTATCAAGCAATATCCAAGTCGTGTTTGTAGGAATCACGCACAGATTTATCGATTTTTTCGGTTAGCCATAGTATCCGCATAGATGCTGAGATCCATACCTGAACATTGGATGGCTTCCATGGATTGGAGATTCATGACTGCAACCGATTTTTTTTATTTTCTCCATCCTGTTAGATAGTGGGTGACAAGTGGCAAGTGGGAAACCCAAGGTCAGAACAACCAATGAATCCCGAGAAAGAGGCGAAAGCGAAGGAGATACTGGCCAAGGACAGCACCATAGTCCCAGAATTCTGGGCCAACAAGTACACCAACGAGGCGGCGAAAAACTGGTAACCTTCCGCCTTATCCGGCCCAACCAAACCCCACCGAACTCACCGTCATCTAGGGATCTTTTCTACAAAAGAAACACCACGAACTTCTTCAAGGATCGCCACTGGATCGACAGAGAATTCGAGGAACTACGTTACGACCCCGAGCAACCTCCCGAGAGAAAGGTCCCATTCATATCTATTTCGTCCCCCCTGGACAGCCCCGCTGAACCAAGCCTCCATTTTCTAGGTGTGTCTAGAGGTTGGCTGTGGCGTCGGAAACTTCATCTACCCCGTGTTGAACTCCAACCCCAACCTGTTCATGCACGCATGCGACTTCTCCCAGCGGGCGGTGGAGTTTGTGAAGGTAAGCCATTGTTCCAGCTGCTTCCCACCACACACAGCTTCTCACCAACCCCAGCAAAACCCACAATACAGCGAGGGCCGATGCAACGCGTTTGTATGTGATCTGACCAAGGACAAGCTCCAGGATAACATCTCCCCCAACACAGTCGATTTCATCTCGGCCATATTTGTTCTCTCCGCGATCCCCCCGGAGAAGATGGCCTTCGCGGTGCGGAATCTTTTCGAGGTAGGCGACAACGCAGCGGTGCTTGGCGAACCCAGATTCACGGAAATCCCCTCCCCCATCCTATAGGTCATGAAGCCCAACGGGCAAGTCCTCTTCCGGGACTATGGGCTGTATGATCAGGCCCAGCTCCGATTCAAGCCTGGAAGCAAACTACGGGACAACTTCTACGTCCGCCAGGACGGAACCATGGCCTACTACTTCTCCAGGGAGTTCCTCGTCGAGCTGTTCACCAACGAGGGCTTCGAGCTGATGAACGTGGACTACATCAACAAAGAGACGGTCAACCGTAAGCGGGACATGGTGTTCGATCGAATCTTCATTCAGGCCAGTTTCCGTAAGCCCGCCTAACCTATGGGCATGGTTGATCGGATTCCTTTTTCATAGATGTACCTCTTCAACTCAATAAACTCCATCCTGTGAGTGACCCTGTGCGATGCTTCCGCATACGACGACACTTGAAGTGTGAGAATTTTCTGGTCTGAAGTGTGGGAAATTCCTGGGCATTTAGGGTGATTGCAAATGAGCGAGGGTGGGTGCAATTAGGGTGTCGATAGGGCGGTGGTGGTATGTAGGGTCTCCTCTCCAAATAGGACACAAGGCGTGATGACTCGATCCAAATCAAGAATCCGTCATTTCCGCACGCTCGAACATTTCCGCCGTTGCATCACGTATGGGAGATTCGACACATCCGTAACATCCCTGTGACATTCCCGAAACGTTCCAACACACGTGGATTCTGGCCAAGGATCTCGATAATATCCGCCGGATCTTGGGTCCGATAGGGATGCAACATCCATGGCACACCAGCCAATAATCACTACGTACCGACCACCGGATTCCCCTCGGTGTAGGGGAATTCAATAAATAGGGGCTTCAGCCGCTGAAAAGGCCAAACATCTTTGTTACGTTTGATAAACCATGACCACCGGAGCTGAGTGGAATATCCGTGCCTCGAAGGCTTCCCAACGCGCGGTCAACCCTATTCGTCGAATCGTTGACAACCTGAAGGTTGCCCCTCATCCACAGAAGGCCGTGATTAGTTTGGCCCTTGGTGAGTTCCTTCGGCTTCTTCCGCTCCCCGACCCCTTCTAACCTTTACCTCCCAAAGGGGATCCAACCATCTTTGGAAACTTCAAGATTGACGAGTCCTGCATCGAGGCGGTCGTCTCCAAGTTCCGTGCCCACACCGCTAGTGGTTATGGCCCTTCCACTGGTAAGTCCCCTCCGACCCTTCCTCTCGCTTCCATCCTTCTGACCGACCCTTCCAGGCCTCGAGGTTGCCAGAGACGCCATCGCCAAGAAGTACGGCACCAAAACCTCCCCTCTTACCGCAAACGATGTGATCATCGCCAGCGGAGCTTCCGGAGCTCTGGAGCTCGCCATCGGCGCTCTGGCCGACGAAGGCCAGAACATCCTCTTACCACGCCCCGGGTTCTCCGTGTACGAGACCCTCGCCGGACCCAAGAAGATCGAGTGCCGCTACTACAACCTTAGCCCCGAGAACTCCTGGGAGATCGATATCGATCACCTCAAGAGCCTGATCGACGAGAACACCGCCGCCGTCATCATCAACAACCCATCGAACCCCTGCGGCTCGGTCTTCTCCGAAGCCCACCTCAAGGAGCTCCTCAGGGTGTGCGAGGAGCATCGTTTGCCCATCATCTCGGACGAGATCTACGGGGACATGGTGTTCTCTGGATACTCCTTCACCCCCATCGCCTCCCTCACCAACTCCGTCCCCGTCATCTCGGTCGGTGGCCTGGCCAAACGGTACCTGGTCCCAGGCTGGCGTGTTGGCTGGGTCCTGATCCACGACCGCAACGAGATCCTGAAGGAGGTACGGGAGGGGTTGATCTCCTTGAGTCAGATGATCATCGGGGCGAACACCGTCATCCAAGCCGCCCTCCCCGAGATCCTTCACAACACCCCGGAGTCCTTCTACACCGAGACCAACCTCCAGGTCGAACAGAACGCCCTCCTCAGCGAGGAGATGCTATCGAGAATCCCGGGGCTTCGGGTGATCAAGCCCCAGGGAGCCATGTACATGATGGTGGAGATCCAGTCGGACCAATTCAAAGATATCAAGGATGATGTGGAATTCTCCGAGAAGCTGCTCGGCGAGGAGTCGGTCATCGTCCTCCCCGCCCAGTGCTTCAAATACCCCAACTACGTTCGTCTCGTGATCACCCCGCCCAAGGAGAGATTGATCGAGGCGTACGAGCGCATAGAGAACTTCTGCCATCGTCACCATATTTAAGTGCGGCCACTTCCTCTTCTTCCACCTTCACCTTCACCTTCACCTCCACTTCACCCCACCCCATCCCATCCTTCATCCCCCCCTTTCCCCGACACTCATCCTATAAACAAATGGCTTTCTTGCATGCAAAATCGGCGGCCGGGGTTTGTTGGCCGAGGTACAGGACGATTAGTACGTGTGTGTGTGTGAGTAGGAGTGTACGTAGGTAGAATAAATGTCAGTATAGAACCGGGTCGTGTTGGTATGGGTCAGCCACAAGTGGAAATAAGGGGCGGGATCCGAAATAGCGGCCATCAAATGATTCGTGGATCCGGATGGCGTAGTGGAGTTGCACCATTGCCAAGAACCATCGAACCAGATGGCAACTGGCGGGGTGGGACGAAAGGCAGATATGATCTAGTCTCCCCCCCCACTCACTCCCCACCGCCTCTCACCTGGCTTATCTACAGCCGGGGGGGGAGCACCGTTCCCCATGTATCACCAACCTCGAAGTGATGGCATGAATGTAGGTGAGTGATATCTATTTAGTCACTGATATTGATGCCACCCATCTACCTTCACATATCTACTTGACCCTTAAAACGTAACCCTGGAAAGATTAAGGGGTGCCGAAGTTACCTACAAACCATGCCCACTATTTCAGGGTCAAGCTTTGACCAGTACACTTGGATTCAACAAAATATTCTCTTGAACCAAGGGAGATCGTTGAATGGCGAATGTGCGGAGGGGATATGCGGTGTGTGTGTGGTTCAACATAGTTTGATGGACTCTCGCACATTGCCTACATTGTTTTCAAGACTTGACACATTCTTCTACTGTAGCAGTCTCACAATCGGTCCAGTGCATCTGAGATATGAGATTTTTAACAATATCAATGGCACTGCCTTATACGTCTCTTCGCAGTGTTGACCAATGCTTGCGTCTACTGTTGTGGGAGTCTCTCAAGATTTAGAAAGTCACGGGGAGAATTAATAGGTTCTGTGGTTTCCACTTAACAATACACTGAATGTAAATGTTATCTATACTTTGTTGTAAACCTTGAAAATACAACTGAATATTTGCCTAACTTGTGACTTAGATCATAGTGTACAATCTTGGAGAATTCTGGCCAATTCCTTGCTAGGATTTACCAAGGATATTTTCACCAAAACATCAGGTACCCAAAACATGAAATATAAGCAAGCTATCCAAACAGCCCCAGACTTTGTACACATGCACTTGTGAACTTCTGTAGCATGCTCTATGTATTTGTTTTGCCAAGACCATGTAAAAGTATAAATACCACATCTATTTTCAATATATCATTGAGTGAAAACCATATAGCCTACTTGAAAGTATAATTATCACAGTCTCTTCCTCCCATGCTGTGATAGGTTTTTCTGTGGGCTCTATCTTTAGGCACTGTTGTTGTGCTTCAAAGACTGCACAGTGTTCCTCTGCTGCCACATATGGGAATGGTTCAATTCTGGTATGAAATATTGACCTACTGGAGTGCCTTCATTGCAGCAAAGATACTGTATTGCCTACCTGGGATATTGATTGCTCTAGATATACTGCTTACTCATCCTGTCTCAGGACAGCTTCCTGATTACTCTGGGCCATTGCATCTATCCTATCAGCCACTGCACCTAATTACTTCATCAATACTTTAGTATGAGCTGACAACATACTTGCAAGTACTGGTGGTGGTAATGTTATGATGGTCAATTGCTGGCCTTCCACTGGAGGTACTGCATTTGCTACACTCTCATCTGGCTGGGCATTATGGTCAGCTTGCAGCTCTGCAGCAATTCTCAGTTGCCAAAATGATTGAGAGCCTGAGGAGTCCCCATAATTGCCTTCAATGGGTAGTGTGTCAACATGGCCTTTTTTGGATGCAGTCCTGCTTGTTGCACTGAGTGTCAAAGCATGCTGTTGTCCATCCATTCTTCTACTGTTGTCTGTAGTGGGGCTTAGTCTGGAACCAGATATCTTTGTCTTAGTTTTTGACTGCTTAAGCATAAAAGTGAGTCAAACCAATGGGGAAATAGTGTTACATACATATGTGTATATGGTGCCACAACACTATTCATAATGCTTACTAAAGTAGGCCATCAATGAATCCTGCATACAAGTAGGAGCAATGTCTACAAAACAAAACTCTCACATTTACACATGTATATTAGCAAAAAGTGATGTGATATAGCTACATTGTTCAGTATCAAGCCATTGCCCCATGGACAAGACTACTTTGACTCAACTCTGTGAGAGAAGAGAAAAAGCATCATGTGGCTATTGTAACAAGCTTCTTAGACTTAGAGCAGACCTAACTGGCTAATACATCAAATTGCCTTATCTGGTAGGAAGCTTAATGTTGCTCTGATGGCCTCATGGTTGACCTCTGCTTGCATTATAATAGCAGTACAGCAGCCCATAGCTAGTTCCAAATAATGCTACCATACCAATTTCCCAAGTGGTATTTGCTCTCTCCACCTCCCCCTGTACCACTCATATATTTCACTGTAGAATTACCTCTCTTTAGTTGCTCACCCACTATTACCTTGGGCATTCCACTTGTAGTTTGAATCAATAAAACTATAACCTCCTGCTTACTAACCTCTGCATATACACACACCTGCTGCAATATACATACATCTATCACCTTAAGTTTATGACTGTTTAGTGTGATACTTGCAAAACTGCCATATACCATGTATAGCTGGTAACATATACATCTTGCAAATGTATGCTTGGTTGACACCAATTTTGCCATGAATACCTCTTGAATATCCACAAAGAGCCTTTTGGTATTTGCCAATGTATTCCTTCTCCCTGCTGGATTCTAGACCCCCTTAAAGGTGTGCTCTGGCTCTTCTTTGTGCAAGTT
This sequence comes from Basidiobolus meristosporus CBS 931.73, assembly GCA_002104905.1. Taxonomy (NCBI): domain Eukaryota; kingdom Fungi; phylum Basidiobolomycota; class Basidiobolomycetes; order Basidiobolales; family Basidiobolaceae; genus Basidiobolus; species Basidiobolus meristosporus. Next base: position 58,255 of record MCFE01000282.1, on the reverse strand, counting down.
CTGTATCAAATGGTGTAGAAATTTACTGGTGACCAAGAGAAACCTGGCATAATTTGGTAAAATTGTCCTAATAAAACTAGTTGTTCATTGTCTCCACCCAACCATGCATAACTTAACTGATTACCCATGCAATAGGACTGCTTAGCTACTTAATGCCAAAGGCATAGATGTCTCCATGTGCACATCTGTCCTCAGGTTTTTCAGCTCTTCCCATCCATGATGGACTTGAAGGTCATATTCTTGATGAGATTGGGATATGGTAGTACCTGAAACTTGACTTATCTTCTGATCTTCCCACATATCCACTCCATATGAAACTACCAAATGGTGAAGCAAGGCCCAATATTCTCCACACACTAAACAAGATGAAGTAGAGGGTAGATACAGTACCAGCAGAGATACATGCACTCAGCTTTATACTATTAGTATAGCTGCTCAAACCCTGTCATAGGCTCCTTGCATAAAAGCTGTAGATGAGTCAATTGGACAATAATGATCCACTGCTGGATAAATATTCCTACAATGTAAATGTATGACTGCCAAGGCTTACAATGTATTCTTGGTAGAAATGGCTTCAGAAGGCAACTTAAATAGGTACATATCTGGCTTATCTAGTCCTTACATTTTTATACGTGCATATGCATGTGAATACTGATTGAAGCCTGTGAGAAGTACTTTGGATAGCAAATTCTCTATAATATCTTGCCAATTCTTTCAGATTTATCTGGCATATTAAAGGGCTTATATAGGTTGAAATGCCCCATGTACATTGTGTTCATTAATGGAAGGATATAGTTGAAAGGCAGATGCTTTGCTCCCAGTGGCATACTTTGCTCCAACAAATACCCTCTATCTTAGGTATCTGTGGTTTTTGATTAATTCTGTATTCTGACTGATTGCTTATGGCCTGCCAACTTTGCTCCAATTGCATGCTAACTTCTGCACAATCTCTCAGTGGGGAGATGATATACCTAGTATGATGTTTGGATAACAATATTGTGTTTGAGCTATGGAGTATTTCCCCTGGATCTCACATGTTTGACAGCAATACCATCAATTGTCTTCAGAAAAGCCAGCTATCTTCCAGATGCCTAGGGTATCACTGTTGTGCATCAGCATTTAAAACTTAGCCTATTTTGCTCTGTTAGAAAATCTAGTATCCTGACAGGTTTCCCTGGCCTAAACATAACTAATCCCAGTTGTGGTTTATTTTATCACTTCTCAGAATATATTTTTAGCTGTCACACCTGATCAATTTTAATGTGGTCATTACATCCTCAACTGATCTGCTAAGCCTTTCAAGTGATTAGTCATCAGAGATCTATCCAACCACTTAGCAGTTGCCAAGACATCAGCTGATTAATGATGCAGTTTCTCATTTATCTTATGCACATATGAACACCCCAACAGATTTCAATTAGTCCAGTCTCCTGGCACTTACTAATTCAACTTGATCAGAAAAATATAAATAAAGTTTACTGAAACTTTTGGTTTAGTGTATGTCTCAACAAAACTAAGATTGTGCCTCAGTAAAATTAAGAATTCAACAATTCCATTCCAGTTTCCACCTAAGCCTAGTATATCTAACATTCCCAGGAACACCAAGCCTAGCCTGTATAGCAAACCAACTCTGTTACCTTTATAGCCCAACCCAACTCTATACAAAACCAATATTAGACCAGAACTTCTCTGCTAATATTTCTGTCACCCTTGACAATTCTAAGATTCTGCGCCTAGTTGTCACTTAGTTTCAATTAACTCATTCAAGAGTTTTATTACACTTTTCTCTTGAATGCAACAATCTGTTGTAAAAATTTATATTTCCACCTAAATATTCACCTAACTTAGTCACTTGGATCATTACCTTCAAATCTTAGAGAATACTGACCAAATTCCTTGTCAAGATTTACTTAGAATATTATCACCAAAATACCAGGTACCCAGAACATGAAAATTCTCAAAGTTGTCCAAACAGCCCCAAACTTTGCACACATGTTCTTGGGACCTTTGTTAACCTATTCTACATGTTTGCTATGCCAAGACCATGTAAAAGTATAAATACTACTTTACATTCAATAAATCATTAAGTGAAAACCACATAATCTACTTGTCCTCCCAATCACTTCCAATATCTCCAAGACTCTTACAACAGGTTATGAGCCCCAAGCTGTCACTCTCTGCAATGTCTACTACTGCTATTACTGGAATTTTTCCCTCTGCTGAGAAGTTGGATGGATCTAACTAGCAAGTGTGGAAGGTGAAGATGAAGATGCTGCTGCAAGAAAGAGGCCTTTTGGATATTGTCATGGGAGAAGAATGCCCTCCTAAAAACGTGGGAGAGGAAGCCTTGAAGTACCAGAAGAAAGAACAAAGTGCCTTTAACTGCATTTGCCTTAATGTCAGGGACAAATTGCTAATAGTTACCATCCTGAATAGCCTGACAGACAAGTTTCAGGACCTTGTATCTGCCCTAGAGTCCAGAACTGAAGATTTGATCTTAAACTATGTATATGGAAGACTCCTGGATGAAGAATTAAGAAAATCAAGCGCTAATAAGAAGGAAGAAGAAAATGCTTTAATAAGCAATGATAACAAACAAAGGAGGTACCCAAGACCCTACAAAGGCAACAGCAACCTGTTTTGCAACTACTGCAAAAGGAAAGGACACACATCAGACCGGTGTCTCAAAAAGAGAGATTATCAGCAAAAGAAGACTGAATATGGAAATGCTGCAACAACTGAAGATAGACTATTCATATCTGCACTAAATATGACCACAAACAAGGATTATCAGACATGGTATATTGACTCTGGAGCTTCTCAACACTTTACACTCCAAAAAGAACTTTTTACCCAATATCAAGAAATTCCAATTAAGAAGGTTTTCATGGGTGACAATAGAACACTTGATGCAGTGGGAGAAGGAACTATCCAAGTAAACCTTAGAAGCAGTGAAGGAAGCCATACACTGACCTTTAAAGAAGTACTCTATGTGCCAGAAATAGCCAAGAACCTACTCTCTGTAAGCAAGGCCATAGCAGAAGGACTCAGCTTCAGTTTTGACAATTCTGGATGCAGGATAACTGATCAAAATGGTGCCCATATTGCTTTGGGCATCCAAGATCAGAATCTATACAAGTTGACTTATATTCCATCATATTTGGAAGCCAATAGAAGTAACTTAAATAAAGAAACACCAATATTTTGGCACAGGAGATTTGGACACATCAATTTTGATTATTTGTGTAAAATGATCAAGGATCAGCTAATTTCTGGAGTGAAAATTGATCCCCCAGCTAATTTGGAGCACTGTGAAGCCTGCATATATGGGAAACAAGCCAGACAACTGTTCAAGAGCTCTGGGTTGATCAAAACTAAGAAAAAATTAGATCTAATTCACTCAGATCTGTGTGGACCTATGCAAAATTTATCCTTAGGCGGGATGAAGTATTTAATCACTTTTATTGATGATTATACAAGATACACATGGGTCTACTTCATGGAGAGAAAGGAAGAAGCTCCGTCTAAGTTCAGGGAGTTTAAAGCCATGGTGGAGAGAGAAACTGGTGAAAAAATCAAGAAAATACGCTCTGACAATGGTGGAGAATATACTTCAAAACTCTTCATCCACTTCTGCAAAATTCATTGGATAAAGCAAGAGACTACTGTACCATACTCCCCACAGCAAAATGGAGTAGCAGGATGTGCTAACAGATCAATAATTGATATGGCAAGATCTATGATCCATGATCAAAAATTATCCTATGATTTTTGGGCGGAATTCATTGCCACTGCTGTATACCTTAAAAATAGGAGTTATAACAGAATACTCTGTGAAACTACTCCATTTGAAGCATGGTATGGATACAGACCAAGTGCAGGACATCTAAGAATATTTGGGTGTACAGCATATGCTAAAAAACTGGCTGGAAATCAGTCAAAATTTGAGCCAAAAAGTGTAAAATACATGTTTTTGGGCTACAGCAATAAGAGTAAGGCATACAGACTCTACAATACCAAAGCAAAGTAGCCGATCAAGTCCAGGGATGTGTTGTTTGATGAAAATTCAAAATTTTCACAAAAAATGACATCAGATGATGACAAAAATTTGATCTCAAGTCCGCCAATTGTCAGGATTGAATCAGAGCAAAACAATGAGAATTTTTCACTCCAGAGGACTCTACAACCATGGTTCAGCCAGAATCAGTGCCCAGGAATATCCCAGAAGTGATCATTCCAGTATCAGATGCCCGGAGATCCAATTGGACAAGAAATAGCCCAAATTACTTTATCAATGAGGGTACAAACTTAGCCTATGCCTATTCAGTTCATATTGATGAACCTCAGACTGTAAAAGAGGCCCTAAATAGCCCTCAGACAAAGTTTTGGAGATCTGCAATGACTGAGGAATATCAGACCCTGATGGAAAATCAAATTTGGGACTTAGTCATATTACCAATCAACCAAAAATCAATTGGATGTAGATGGGTCTTCAAGACAAAATACAAGGCTGATGGTACAATTGAGAGATATAAAGCAAGACTTGTAGCCAAAGGATACTCTCAAACAAAAGGACTTGACTATACTGAGACCTTTGCACCAGTAGCCAAGTTTAATTCCATCAGATTAATATTGGCTATTGCAGCCAAATATATGTTTCTATTCATCAAATGGATGTAAAACCTGCATTTTTGAATGGAGAACTTGATGAGGACATGTATATGGACCAGCCAGATGGGTTTGCTGACCAACATAACCCTAATTTGGTATGCAAGCTTAAAAAATCACTTTATGGTCTCAAACAATCACCAAGAGCCTGGAACTGCAAGATAGATTCTTATTTGGAATCTTTGAGTTTCAAAAGGAGTAATGCTGACTATAGCATAAACTATAAGCCAGATAGAGCAAATCCAGTTCTATTAGCTCTTCATGTGGATGATCTTATTATAGCCACCAATAACCTAGAAACATTGGAAGAGACTAAATCCAGCCTATCTAAGGAGTTCAAGATGTCTGATCTAGGAGAACTCAGGTACTACTTAGGGATTAAGTTCTCCATAGACAGAAGTACCCAGACAATCACCCTAAGCCAATCCAAGTATATTCAAGATATACTAAAGAAGTACCAAATGGAAGACTGTAAACCAGCAGCTACCCCAATGGAGACAAACCTTAACTTAGTCAAAACTCAACCAAATCAAGAGAGCTTGGTGCCATCTGAAAGCCCTGACTTTCCTTATCAATCTATGGTCAGCAGTCTGATGTATATCATGCTTGGAACATGTCCAGATATCTCATATTCAGTGGGAGTTGTCAGCCAACATAATGAGAGCTATGGATCTGATCATATTGCAGCAGTTAAACATATCTTTAGATACCTAAAAGGAATGGCTGATATTTGCTTAAGATACACTTATAAGGATTTAGAACAGGATCTTGTGGGATACTCTGATGCCGATTGAGGACAAAATTTGGAAGACAGAAGATCCACAACAGGATACACCTTTCTTTACTGGAAAGGAGCAATTTCATGGAATTCAAGAAAGCAACCAACCGTAGCACTTTCCACCACAGAGGCAGAGTATATGGCAGCCTGTGAAGCTACAAAAGAAGCAATGTGGTTAAGAAAACTTTTTAGATTGAGGCCTATGTCAAAAAACGCCTATTACTTTATTTCAAGATAATCAAGGATGTATACAATTAGGTAGAAATCCAACTTTTCATGCTAGAACTAGGCACATAGATATTAGATGTCATTTCATACGAGCAGCTGTAGAGAATAACTTAGCTAGCTTAGTTTACTGTCCTACAGATGAAATGATTGCAGACATATTTACCAAACCATTAGCTAGAGACAAGTTTGAATATCTTAGGTCAAAATTAAGACTAGTTAGTATCAACATTTAGCTGAGTGGGAGTGTTGTAAAAATTTGTATTTCCACCTAAATATTCACCTAACTTAGTCAGTTGGATCATTACCTTCAAATCTTAGAGAATACTGACCAAATTCCTTATCAAGATTTACTTAGAATATTTTCACCAAAATACCAGGTACCCAGAACATGAAAATTCTCAAAGTTGTCCAAACAGCCCCAAGCTTTGCACACATGCTCTTGGGACCTTCCTTAACCTATTCTACATGTTTGCTATGCCAAGACCAGGTAAAAGTATAAATACTACTTTTACATTCAGTAAATCATTAAGTGAAAACCACATAATCTACTTGTCCTCCCAATCACTTCCAATATCTCCAAGACTCTTACAACACAATCACCAATGCAGATAATAGTATGTGCTTTAGTACAATAGCCAGCTAGTAGTATCTGGCTAGAAGACATACAACATTCATCCAGCAATGGATAAAGGTAGCTATCCAGGTTGGATGGCAATTTAAGCCCAGATACTAGTGAGACTATCATCAGATTTCTGTTCTAGTACCATAAGATAAGTGGCAGCTTCAGGTTGATGAGAATCAGTTGCCAGCAGGATTTGCAAGTAGGGTACTTGTACAGTGATAATCCATCATGTGTCAAGGCAAAGACATGGTCATACATAACTTCAAAGTAGTCCTTGCTTCTTAGTTGTTTGTAATGTTTGCCATTAAAAATATTGGAAATGTTTGCGCTTGATTGATACTAAGTAAGGTACTTTATAGCTTTAAATATTTGTTAGACTGCATGAGCTTCTTTAGATGTGGAGTTGTTGGAATATCTCTGGAGTGTGAGTGATACTTTCCTCTTATGGTGGTGGGCTCCTGACAAGTTGGACACCTTGCAAATGCAGCATTTTCTAATGTGAACGCCTTGCAACTGTTTACACATGCTGGTATCAGGACAGTCTCTGGGTCATATGCTGCCAGCTGTATAGTAGTTGTCCACTTGTACCATGTAGATGGTAAGCAGCATCCTGGAATAACTTTGCCATGAAGTAGCAGTGAATTCTCAAAGCCCCCATCACCAATAACAGTTAAAACAAACCACTTCTCTAGCCACATCATCACATCATTCACCAGTAGATGGAATACTGGGCTCACTTGGCTTCATAGAGTATCTTTGGCTTTTTTTGCTATGGATGTTGTCTGATTGGATACAGGGGTTTTGCCAGGTTCATGCAGGGTACTAATGTTGGGGGAGATAGGCTCATTATGCATCAGTGAGCATGCTTTTTTGGAGCTATCACTCTGCTTGCCATATTTGGAGGGCTGCCTAAGGGCATCACAAACTCACCTGACTCAGTTTGTGCAAGGTGACAAGTACAACCAGGTGCCACTCTAGAAGTACAACTGGCCAGCATGATATTGTTGGTACAGTAGTGACTGATGAATGGTCAAATATGAGTTGTGTGATGAAACACCCACTGCAATCCTTTCAATACTTCCTATGCTGTATGCATGCCTCATGGCTGAGAGGCTTGCTGCAATAGCCAAGTGGTCTTTTTTCTCTTTTTGTACAGTGTGTTAACAAAGTAGTACTCTCCAGGGGGCAAAGAGCTTGCCACTTGTCAATGTAGCACTATTATATCATTGTTTTGTTAGTACTCCTGTGGACTTCAGGCAGTTTTGTGTTTGAGACATTGCACCTACATGAATGTAAGATTCAATGATGACCTGCCATAGTAAGCTTTATGAATAAAGTTGTGGCACCACATACACACATACATGTAGCAATATTTCCCTGTTGGTTTGACTCACTTTCATATTTATATATTGCCAAAAGAAATAAGCGCAGTTATCTGGCTCCCAGCCAAAACCCATAATTGACAGCAGTAAAAGAACACTAGGACATCAGCTTGCTTTGACATTCAGTGCAACAAGCAGGGCTACAACCAAAAAAGGCCCTGTGGGCAGTGTGCTCACAGTAGGTAATAATGCCACTCCTGGGGCTCTGGGTCAAGTAGGTAGTTGGGAATCTCTGTAGAGCCACATGCTGACCATAATGCTGAGGCATATGAGAATGTAGCAAAAGCAGTCCCTTCAGTTGAAGACCAGCAAGTGGCCATTATGACATCACCACCACCCATATTAGCAAGTGTGTTGTCAGCTCATACTGAGCATTAATGAGGCTATTAGGTGCAGTGGCCAATAGGACAGATGCAATGGCCCAGAGAAGTCTGGCAATAGCCCTGAAGCAGGATGAGCTGATAATAAGAGTAGAGCAATCAATATCCCAGGTAGTGAAAGCAGTATCTTTGCTGCAAGCAAGGAACTCAAGTCATCAAATGTCACAGCTCAGAGTTGAGCAATTTTCCAATGTAACAGCAGAGGAACACTGTACAGTCTTTGAAGCACAACAACAGTGCCCAAAGACAAAGCCCACAGAAAAGTCTACTACAGCATGGGAGGGAGAATAATTAGTGTTTATGCCAAGCCTAAAGCTAAAAGACATTGAAGTTTCATTGTTGTGAGGTCAAAACCAGTGGCTTCCTCAAGAGCCCATTACAAGCAGGACCAAAAGCTCCAAACAAGTGTTAAAGAAGCATCAGGTAGCTGGAAGAGTGCCAATAAGGGAAAAGCAGGTAGATGTAGATGCATCAGCACAACATTAACCAAGAAAAAAGTATAATTCTACCCAAGAAGCAATCAGTCAGAGTAGTACTGAAGGACCCAGTAGTGATAAGAACCAGCAGTTACCTGAGTAGCCTATTATAGCATGGGCTGAGAGCTTGAAACAAGCAGGAAAGAGGTTTGGGTTGCCTGCACAGTGCCATCAAGGGACAATCAGGCCAAAACAGAAGCATCAGAGTAGCATTTATCAAGGAAAAGAAATAGATCAATGCAAAGAGCACTCAGACCAAGTAGCAGTGAAAGACCTAACAGTTATATTGGAACAGGTAAAGGGAATAAGTCACACAAGCCAGAGTCAGGAAAGCCTGAGAAAAAAGCTGCAGTTCTTGCCAATTAATGGTGTAAGCCTGGAACTTACTAAATCCCATCATAGCCAAGAAGAATTAACAACAAGAATGCAGCTGTTTTTACAAGAGTTGGAAGCACAGCCAGCTGAGCTATGCTTCAGTGAGGTAGTTGAGTATGCAGAGAAATGCAATTTTTCTATCACAGCCTCCAGATCCTATATTGCTGACAGAGTGGAGATCTTACCAACAGATAAGGTGACAAAGTCAAGAACTGAAAGATTATCACAATGCCTGCAGTGAAACTTTAGAACATCAATATGCACATCCAGATATTACAGCACTTCTTCAGGAGTAGTGCTCAAGAAAACACACTTGAACATTGCAAGGATTTATTGCAAAGGCTGGCAGATGTGGTGTTATACCTTGCAGTGCCAGCTGAAGACCAAGATGTATGGGAACCAGTGAATGGATAGTGGTGTAAAGCTGTAGGGTTCTTGCCAAAGTCATAGAAACAGAGTTTTACAGCAGATATGCCTATTGAGTGATGGATCTTAATGGAGTTACTAATTGAGTGTGGGGTTGGACTTAATGTTAGTGTAGGGTATAGAGACTTGTGTAGGTCAGCACAATTGGTAATTGAGGCCTAACTTAAGTTTCAATATATATAAATCAAAATGTATGCATGCAAAGTAAGAGAAACAATCAAGTCAGGAGGTAAGGAGTGTGAAAAAGTGATAACTGCCAGTCAATGCACTCAAGCATAGGAGGCAATAGAGTGTCTGTGATCAGAAAGTGAGAAAATTGACAGAGAACCAATCAAGAGCCACTTTTGTGTTGTTGTGATGAGAAATTTTGACCAAGTTTGTTGTGAAATCTGGGGTATAATTACTTTTTGACAGTCTTTGCAGTTTGTCCCCTGAGGATCAATACCTCTTAGTCACAGGACTTTAAATTTGTGACAGCCTTTTGATGTGTTCGTCACAATCACTTTTCATAGGGCACAGGATCAAAGAACTGAAAGAAGGTGGCCAAGTTAAAGCTGTAAATAAGTCCCACTTTGACAAAGACTAGTCCAGCTTTGTTAAGTAAATTTTAGCTGCTGAATACTACCAAGCAGTACAATATTTCAACCTTCACCTCTAACTAAATGTCTTCTAAGACCCAAAATCTCTCTGAGACTCTCAAGCTGTGGCCTAGCTAGTGGTTTTGGCAGTATGTCCACCCCCATTTTGTCATTTGGGCAATAAGTTAGCTCTACTTTATAATTTCAACAACTTACCACACAAAGTGGTGTTATATATCTATGTGCTCAGTTCTGGCATGATCAGTAGGATTGCTAGCTAATGAAATACAACCTTGGCTATCCTTATAAGTAAAAGATGGCTCATTAGAGCTAAAACCAAGTCTTTGAGTAATATTTGTAACCATAAAGCATCCTTAGTTGCCTACCAAGCAGCCATATTCTCTGCCTAGTTGTAGAAAGTGCCCCAGTTAGTTGTTTCTAACAATTCCGGTTAATGGCTGCACCAGCATATAGAAATACTTACCCATTAGTATAGATTCCTTCTTTCAGATCCCTACCTTGAGCTGAGTTACAAAAGTCATAAAATTGTTGCCTATTTGTTGCTTCGGAGTATTCTAGACCTATATTTGTGGTACATTGCAGATATTGGAAGAAATGCATAAATGCTGCAATTTGCACAGTTCCATAACTCTGCACTAACTGACTAGCTATTCCTATTGCCACTGCACTATCTGGACCTGTATATGTAAATCAAGTACATTACACTACAAACCAATGACTGATAGGGAAAGTATTGGTTCATACTTCAGCTATTTCCACCAAAAACTGGCTGAGATTTGCCCAAACTCTGGTTATTGACCATGGGGGTTGTGGCAGGCTAGCAATTTACCATATTGAAGAGTCTAAGAGTGCGCCTGTTGTACTTAGACTGATTTGGCACAGGTTTATGTGGAGATATGCTAGGTTTGACTTCAACTCTAAGTCAATAGCTAAATCTTTACAGATTTCTCATCTTAAACTTGCTGAGAAGGTCAGATTGTGTATGTTTAAGTGCCTCCTGGTCACTTGTAGCTATTATTAGGTTGTCCACATGAAGTACCAGAAAAATCACTCCCTTTTAAGCAGCTTCACATATATACTGTAAATTGTTAAGGTATTAGAGAGATATATTGAAAGTGAGTTGGAGAATTAGAAGATTTACATGATGTTCACTTATTGTTTGATTGAGTTACAGCAGAGTATTTGAGCTTATTACAGAGCTACATATACATAACTACTTAGTCATAATGAAAGGAGTCTCAGGAGTATATGTGCCAAGTTTCAGCTCATTTTGACAAGTTTCAGATTCCTAAAATTCTATACTTCACTATTTCCAAATAATCAGCAAATATTCTGCATGCAAATTTCAAATTTCATGTTCTGCACTACATAATGTAACTAAGTGCTAGTTCATAATATATTGGTGATTATGTGAGCTCCTAATTAATTCAAAGTGATTTGCAGTGATACAAATAAGCCCAATCTCCTCTAGATATGTGTCAGTCTGGTTAACCATGTTCTAGGTGCCTGCTTAAGCCCTTATAGCAGTTTTCTGAGTCTGCAGACCTTATAGGGGCCATTTGGATTGCTAAAGCTTTCTATTTACTCCTTATATATAGTTTCTTGCAGATCCCCATTTAGAAAGAATATTTTGGCAGCCATTTGGGGTAGACCATGACTATGTAAAGCTGCCAGGGCTAGAAATAGTTTATTTGAGTTAGGTTTGGCTACTGGAGTAAGTATTTCCTTGAAGTCTGGTCCCTGGATCTAGGGGTAGCCTTTGGCTACCAATCTAACATTGTACATATCAATGGTACAAACTAAGGATACTTTGATCTTGCTAAAACATATACATTCTATTGGCTTCTTGCATTTGGTAAATCTACCAGTTTCCACATTTTTGCCTTGAGCAAAGATTGCTACTCCTCCTGCATAGCTTGTTGCCACATGGTAGCATCTGCATTTTGCATTTCCTGTTCCAGATTCAGAGGTGGGCTGTATAAGGCAAGATAAGCTTCTTCATGGTCATTGGATGCCTGCCACCAAGATCTAAGGGCATTTCTTATTTTGTTAGATCTTCTAACTGGGATAATATATTCTAATCTGGAACTGGTAGAATTTTGCTGTGTATCTGGCTGTGTTAGGTATATGTTCTTCATCAGTAGTGATTGCATCATCTGGCAGCTAGCCAATGATCTTAGTAGCTTTCTGATCTGAGTTCCCCTCAAAAACAGCATCCCTGCTCTTGCATAGCTTTGGAATTTTGCCACCATACACTTTATACCCTCTGGTATTCTCACAATAGATAGGAAGGATCCCTTTTCCAGTTTTTGGTCTCAACTTGAATCACTTTTTGTTACAGATGTGATGGTAAGCATCACTGCCAAAGATCCAAAGGTGCTAGAGGTCTGGTTATTTATATGTAGATGCTTCAGATAGTGTAGAATCATGTAGTGCTATTGTTGGAGATTTATTCTATATACCTACTATGGAAACATATTTACCCAAAACCTGTGGTCAATTTTCTTCTCATATAGCATACTTTGTGTCATCTCTACTATTGTTATATTAGCCCTTTTGATTGCTTCATTTTGCTGTGAAGTATGTAGGATAGTGGCTGACGTAAGTATACCAGTAGCTGAGCAGTAACTTGCAAACTTCTTAGAACAGTATTCTCCTCCATTGCCACTGTGAAATACCTTCATTTTTCACCACATTTGTGTTGCAGCCATGTTCTTGGAGGGCTTGAACGTCTCTAAAGCCTCATCCTTTGTCTTCAGGATGTATACTCATGTAAATATTGTCTTGTTATCAATCAATATCATAAAATGTTTCTTGGCTCTAAAGGAGAGTGTTCCCATGGGCCCACACATATATGAGTGCACAATAGCCAATATATTGGTGGTATTAATGCCTCCTGAGCTCCTGAAACATTTCCTAGCTAGTTTGTATTTAGCATCCCTTACTGACACTCAATGTGATTGGAATTGAGTAATCTGTTGTGTTGTATTATGATTAGGTTGGGGCTTGTTCTGTGATGTGGTGGCTAATGTACAATATACAACAACTTCCAGTATGCTAATACTGAAATAGCTTGTTGGGAATTTGATATACCAAAAGAAGATATAACTTACACCAATATCCTCAATAATAGGCTCAAAATACACTATGGGCAGTGCTTCTCACTTCTACAGCAATTTTCTGCCTTCTGTCAACCATTGGGATTATTTACTTTTAAGTTATCATCTCCTTATTTGAAAGCCACTTTCCTTTATGAGAGAATATTTCCTAGTATGAAAGTCCTGAACTCTCTATTAACCCAAAGGAGTGTGGTGTAGAAGTCAATCAAGGGGTCTGTTGACCTAAAGGGGTGTCTACAGGGGTTTCTTTAGAGTAAAGGGGGTTCTTTAGGGTAATAAGATTCCTTAAAGGGGTCTCTAGACTACAGGGCTTCTGAGAGGGGACTTTTCCAACAGAAAAGTGGCAGTTTTCTTTTAGAACTTAGATTGGATTCTTGTGAGCTTTGCAGTCTCTTTACCGATGTAGTACCAATCAAGTCAGAGCATTCAGCAGTGTAAGTGATGCAAGGAAGCTCTTATAGCCTTTTAGCTTGTAATTGTAGTGTGGAGATTCTGGAAAGAGAGGCTCTCCTTTAATTTTTCAGCTGGAGAAGTCATATTTTTGGAAATTCTCAAGGATGAAAGTTTTTGTGCAATTGCACAATCCATACATAAGGTACAAAGCTAAACTCTACAGTGGTGTAGTTTGGACATGGGTGCAGCACCTGTGGGAGTCTCTTGTAATTTGATCAGCTGGTTCAAAGGTTACATGCAATCAAAGTCACCATAGTAATCCTAGCAATAGGGGCCTAATATATATGGTTATTGGACTTTTTTGATCATAACTACTTATGTACTACTTCAAATGAGCTGCAATTTGAAACATGTGTTGGCTTCTGAATGTTCTGCATGATATAATATTCTTGGGTGGATTGCTAGTCAGATCCTTGCACTTTTTTCATTCAAAGTTGGAGTTTCTAGATCCTTAATTTGTGTGTAACAATATCAAAAGCATAATAAAGAATTAGTGCAATATTGGTTTTAAGATATTTTAGCAATGGAATACTTTCCATTACCAAAGACCAAGTCCCAAAACAAGTTGATTTCTCACCAATAAGCTCATCTACTGTTCCCCAATTTGTCCTTGCCTTCTATGCCACATCTCTCTTTTAGATTCATAAGTTCCAGCAAAGTAAACATATTCAGGTAAAATGATCTTGAGTTGCAACTTGCATATATTATGATCTCAGTCTACCAAAGCAAGTTTTTGTCCAGCTTTGCTCAATGTTGAGCAGCTTGGCTTAGTAATAGCCAACTTCAGTCCCTTAGTAGCTGCTTTACGCACTGAGATTGGGTTCTCAGCAATTTCACGCACCTAGAGTAAGTCAGTCAACTCAGCTATTTTTGCCCATGAGTTATTGTTCATATTTAGCTTTATAAGCCCACTGGCATTAGCATGTAGTGCAGAGTTATTGCCCAGATAAGCCTTTCTTGCAGGAATAGATTTTAATTTGCTGAAGTATACTTTTACACAATGAGCATGCTGTAATGCTCCAGAGTCAATATAGCATTAGTTACTATGGCAACTTGCACTCTCTTATACTGGTGTAGTGATGTATAGGTCCAAGGGAGAGATATGTCCAACACTTCTCAGGTGTCTTGTGTTTTGGGTGTTTACTGGGTGCAATAACCTCTGGCAAAGGCTTGCTAGGATTACTTGGGTTCTGTCTCTATTCTAATATGATGGGGAATAAAGCCACAAGCTTGTCAAGGGAAAACTATTGAGCTACAACCCCTTACTAAGTTGGTGTCTTAGTAAAAGTGTGTGCTGGGTTCAGCATCCTTTGAGATAATAACTCACTAAAGCTTCCAAAGTCAAAATAACTGTAAACTCCACCAGCAGGGACTTGATAAGAATACAGCTGTGGTCAACAGCTACAAAGACAGAAAAGTATCTTTGCCTGTACAAGAACAAACTTGGGAAAGTATCAGATATAATAAAAGCTACATACTATGAGTATTCCTCACAAGTAGTGCCTCCAAGGTCAGTTGGCTGTCAGCATGGTCTCCTGGGAGTGTCCTGTGGTCTGGGGTTGGAAGTTCAGGTAGCAGCAGGTAGCAGTGAACACACTACTCAGCAGGTTGGTGTATTAATAAAAGGGATGATGATTTATTGTTGAGGGATTGCCTCCCTTATATACTTTTCTCACTGGCTAAGTGAATACTAATCATGGTGTTCCAGAAAGTTCTGGAGATCAGTAGAAATCTTAATGATATCAGAATGAGCTAAGAGTATTCTATGTAGGTGCTGGAAGGTTCTAAGAGGCACAGCACATCCAACCAATCAAGAATTAGCACTCTGAAGCCTGTGCAACATAGGGATACTATATATGGAATAGAACTTGTGGGAATGGTGACATGGGTTGATCATATGTCACAAGTACTGGTGCTGGTATTTGCCTTATATAGAAGCACTAACAGCAAGTAATCTCACATAAAGTGAGGGATAACTTATGCAATAAGGTAAGCAGGTGTGATAGTCAGCCAGCTTATGGGATAGTACTGATCAGGTAAGACAAATGGGATAAAGCTAAAATAAGTTTAGTCAACAAATAGGGAAGTAGATGATATGGGAATGAGCACATCTCTCAGTGGGTGTCACTGTGACCCCACTACACCAGTCCAGATAACTGTTCATCTGATGTTACATGGTTTCCCTGCTTGGGTATCTGTTTTTTGTCCATTTGTTTCTTCTGGCATTCTCTTGCCCAGTATCTTGACTTCTTACAGCAGCATCAGATGTTGTGCAAGTTTGTTATTCCTCCTAAGTATACACCTAACTTAGTCACTTGGATTATTACCTAGATATCTTATATATTACTGTCCTATTTCCATGTTGGGATTTGCTTGGAATATACTCACCAAAATAACAGGTGCCCAGAGCATGAAGTTTGAAAAGTTATCCAATCAACCCAAACTTTGCACATATGTTCTTGAGACCTTCCTATACCTATTATATGCTTTTGTTCTACCAAGACCATGTAAAAGTATAAAAAATACTTTGACATTCAGTAAATTATTGAGTGAAAACCACATATTTTGCTTGTTATCTAATAGACTTGTTCCGTTGGATAGTGCCACATTGAGCCATGAGTACCAAATAGTGCCATAGTGTGCCTGAGAGTCAGAGCAGACCTAAACTTGGCCATAGAGTGTGACATATAGTTCTGCATATTCATGCAAAGCAGCCCCTGTGTTTCACCTATGGTGCAGGAGAAAATCAGTTTTTTAACCTTTTTTTTGGGATCAAAATTGTGCATGACATAAAAGAGCACAGGCAGACTGAAGATATACATCTGGTACACAATACCCATGGCACTCTAAATCTAGCCCCACAGGCTTGTAGCATGTCACAAAATGCATGGCACTATCTTGGTCCACTGGTACTATCTGGCACTATATTTAAATATCAGCCCTAAAGTAGAACCTATACAAAGCACTTATAGTGCCAGATAGTACCAGTGGACCAAGATAGTGCCATGCATTTTTGTGACATGCTACAAGCCTGTGGGGCTAGATTTAGAGTGCCATGGGTATTGTGTACCAGATGTATATCTTCAGTCTGCCTGTGCTCTTTTATGTCATGCACAATTTTGATCCCAAAAAAAAGGTTAAAAAACTGATTTTCTCCTGCACCATAGGTGAAACACAGGGGCTGCTTTGCATGAATATGCAGAACTATATGTCACACTCTGTGGCCAAGTTTAGGTTTGCTCTGACTCTCAGGCACACTATGGCACTATTTGGCACTCATGGCTCAATGTGGCACTATCCAACGGAACAAGTCTAATCACTTCAAATATCACCAAGACAGTTACATCAGGTTATGATCCCTAAGCTCTCACTTGCTGCAGTGTCTACTACTGCTATTGCTGGAAATCTTCCCTCTGCTGAGAAATTTATTGGATCTATCTACCAGGTGTGGAAGGTGAAGATGAAGATGCGCTACAAGAATGAGGCCTTTGAGATATTGCCATGGAAGAAGAATGCCCCTCTAAAAATATGAAAGAGGAAGCCTTAAAGTAGAAAAGGAAAGAGCAATGTGCCTTTAAGTGTGTTTGCTTTAATGTTAAAGGTTAATTGCTAGTTTAATCTGGTGCCAATAAGGAGGAAAAGGAAAAGGCTTTAATAAGCAATAATTACCGATAAAGAAGTTACCTAAGACCCTTTAAAAGCAATAGTAACCTATTTTGCAACTCCTGCTAAGGCAAAGGATGCACATCAAATTTGTGCCTCAAAAAAAGAGATAGTCAGCAGAAAAGGTCTGAAAATAGAAATGCTGTGGCATCTGAAGATAGGCTGTTCATATCTGCACTAAACATGACCACAAGCCAGGACTCTCCAACATGATACACTGACTCTGGAGCATCTCAACACTTAACATGTCAAAGAGATCTTTTCACCCAATAACAAGAAATTCCAAATAAGAAGGTTTTCATAGGTGACTACGGAATACCAGTTGCAGTGGGAGAAGTAACTATCCTAGCCAGCCTGAGAATCAGTGAAGGAAGCCACACATCTACCTTCAAAGAGGTACTTTATGTAACAGAAATAGCCAAAAACCTACTATCTGTAAGTTAGGCCACTGCAGAATGACTTAGTTTTGGCATTGACAAACCTGGATGCAGGATCACTGATCAAAATAGTGCCCATATTGCTTTTGGTATCAGAGATCAGAAACCATGCAAGTTGACATATATTCCAGCATATCATGAAGTCAGTATAAGTAACTTATATGACAAAACACCAATTCTCTGGTACAGGAGACTATAGCACATTAATTATGATTATTTGCTCTAAATAATCAAAGAATGGCTAGTTTTCATAGAAAAGATTGACCTCCCTGATATTTTGGAGCACTGTGAAGCCTGCTTATATGGGAAGCAAGTCAGACAACTGTTCAAGAGCTCTGACTAATCAAAATCCCGAAAAATCTACATCTAATTCACTCAGATCTGTGATGACTGATGCAAGATTTATCTTTAGGCTGGATTAAGTATTCAATCACTTATGTTGATGATTATAGAATATAGGTATGGGTCTTGCTTATAGAGAGAACAGAAGAGGCTAAGTCTAAGCTCAGGGAGTTTAAAGTCATGGTGGAATGAGAGACTGGTCAAAATGGGAGCAAAATACACCCTGGCAATGTTAGAAGAGTTCCCTCAGAGTTCTTCATCCACTTCGGCAAAATTTGCGGAATAAAGCAAGAGACTACTGTCCCATTCTCTCCACAGCAGAAGCAGATCAATAATTGGTATGGCAAGATCTATGCTCCATAATCAAATTTATCCTTTGATTTTTGGGTAGAATCAGTTGCCCCACATGTATGCCTCTAAATAGGAGTAATAACATAGTAATTTGTGATTCTACTCCTTTCAGGCATGGCATATATATAAGCCAAGGGCAGAACATCCAGTAATATCTGTGTGTAAAGCATATACTGAGAAACTGCCCAGACATTGAGCAGAATTTGAGCCCAGAGGTCTAAGTGCATATTTTTGAACTACTGAAATGAGAGTAAAGCATACACACTCAATAATAGGAAAGCAATGGAGCCAGACAAGTCCAGGGATGTGCTATTTAATATAAATTCACAATCTTCACCAAATATGACATTTGATGATTACAAAATCTGATCTTAAGTCCATCAACAGTGAGGACTGCTTTGGCTGTTTTAGAAGCACGTGCTTATCCAACAAAGGAATTTTGAGCGTTGATACATATGAAATTAAGGCTTTTCCCTCCTTTGCTTGACACTTTTGGAGAGCTTCTCAATAGTCAGGAGCATTCTGCAACAGATTCAGGGTTAATACAAAAGGTTTATGAAAGTTCTAATTTAATCTTGACTATAGGTGAAAAAAATAGAATCATCAATATAAAAGAAAGTGGCAAAGTTAAGGCATTAAATGAGTCCTACAGTGACTAAGACTAGTCTAGTTTTGTTAAGTAAATATTTGGGGGCTATATGATGCCTAATAGTCTAATACTCTAACAGTAACACACTGGCACTATTTAGCACCAATGTACATCACAAGTCTATTTTCAACATGTTTGTTTTTGGAAATAGCCATGTATTTTGTACTGGATGTCAAAGCAAGCAATCTTCCGACTGTTCTTCTGCTGCAGAACGCAGTGCTTATTGCTTGATAACCACATAACTTTGCTATGTTTTGGTGGTATATATACGAAAGAAAGTCAAATTATAGGGGATTTGGAGCTACATGTTGATAGGTATATGGTCCCAGAGCTTTTCTGAAGATGTTAGCAGTATTGACCCAATGCAAAATAACTGTGATGATTCATTCAAGAAACCATTGCAAGATCTAATCCCATTACTAACAGCTATTGATGCCATGCAGACATTGTCCAAGGACTATAAAAAAACTACACCCCATATTACAAAAATAACTTGGCCAAGATATTTTATAACAACAATATAAAAGTGGCTATTGATTAGTTTTCTGCCAGTTTTCTCAATTTCTGATCCCAGACACACAGTCACCTGCTACAGTTTTGTACCCTAGCTGATTACAGCCACTTTTTTGCAATCTTACCACCTAACCAAACAAATAGTCTCACTTTTCAGGAATACCAATTGGTTTGCTTCCACTTAGTATTCAGTTGTAACTCAGTTGCCAGTTGTACTGATCTATACAAGTCCCTATATGCAACACAAACATTAAGCCCAACCTTACCCTCAACAAATGACTTAGTTTAAATTCACCATTCAATATGCATTTCTACCAAAACACATTTTTTCCATGGTATTGGTGGGATACTTATTAATGCACAGTATGTTCATACAAGAAGACATCCACTGAGAGAAATGTGTCTGGAGCATTATGAAGAGTAAATAAAGCAAGGAAAGCACTATTCTGAGCAACATAAGTAAGATTGAGTAAAATTACCAGTAACTGTATCATACCACTGGCATCATGGTAGAAATTACAGTGCCAGATAGTGCCGTAGAGTGCCAGATTGATCCGGCACCATAATCAGGCTGGCACTATGTGGCACTATCCAATGAAACAAGTCTATTGACTTATTTGAGTTACTCCTTTGCAGCAAAGCACTGTGTTCTCCACCTGCAATATTGATTGTTATACATATATTATCTGCACATCCTGCCCTAGAAAACTCCCTGATTTCTCTAGGTTATTGCATCTACTAACTTAGCCATTTCACCTAATTGCCTCATTAATGCTTTGGTATTAGCTTACAATATGCTTGCTCATACTGGTAGTGGTGATGTCATGATACCTGTTTGGTGGTCTTCTACTTGTTGTACGGTATTTACTACATTCCCACCTGCCAGGGCATTATGACCAGCTTGCCTACTTGCCAAACTCTATGAGAAATTACTGTAATGATCCCATCAAAAGGCCATCACAAAGTTAAAGTCCTGTGACTAAGAGGTACTGATCCTATGAGGACACTGTCCAGAGACCACTGAAAATAATTGCACCCCAGATTTCACAAAAAACCTGGTAAAAATTCTTCATCACAACAATATATAAGTGGCTTTTGATTGGTTCCCTGCCAACTTGCTTACTTTCTGATCCCAGACACTCTATCTGTCGTGTTGTATTATGATTAGTTTGGGGCTTGTTCTACAATGTAGAGGCTAATCAACAATATACAACAACTTCCAGTATGCTAATACTGAAATAGTTTATTGGGAGTTTGATATACCGATAGAAGATATAACTTTCACTAATTTCCTCAATCTTGGGCTCAAAATATACTGTAGGCAGTGTTTATCACTTCTACAGCAGTGTTCTGACCTTCTGTCAACTAATGGGCCTATTTACTTTTATAGTAACTTTTCCTTATTTGGAAGTCACCTTCCTTTCTGAGAAAATATTTTCTAATATGGAAATTCTGAACTCCCCTTTAACCTAAAGGGGTGTGTTGTAGAAGTCTCTAAAGGGGTCTTTAGACTAAAGGGGTGTCTTTAGAGTAAAGGGGCTTCTTGTAGTGGTCACTAAAGTGGACTTTACACTAAAGGGGTGCCTAAAGGGGCTTCTTCAGAGTAAAGGGGTTTCTTAAAGGGGTCTCTAAAGGGGTCTTTAGAGTAAAGGGGTTTCTTAGAGGGGACTTTTCCGACAGAAAAGTGGTAGTTTCTTGTAGAACTTAGATTGGATTCTTGTAAGCTTTGCAGTCTCTTTACTGATGTAGTACTGATCAAAGTCAGAATACTCAACAGTGCAAGTGATGCAGGGGAAGTCTTATAACCTTTAAACTTGTAATTGTAGTGTGGAGATTCTGGAAAGAGAGGCTCTCTCTTTATTTTTCAGCTGGGGAAGTCATATATATGAAAATTTTGAAGGATCAAAGTTTTTGGGCGATTGCGCAAGCAATACACGTGATACAAAGCTAAAGTTTTGCAGTGGCGCAGATCGGACATAGGCGCAGCACCTGTGAAAATTTCACGTGATTTGATTGGCTGGTTAAAAAGTTACACGCGATTAAAGTCACCATAGTAATCCTAGCAATAAGGCATAGTATATATAATAGTTGGACTCTTTTGGTCATAACTCCTTAAGTACTGCTTCAAATGAGCTGTAATTTGAAACATGTGTTGGCAACTACGTGTTTTGTATGACATAATATTCTTGGGTGGATTGCTTGTCAGGGTCTGGAGCATTTGCTCTTCAAAGTTGGAAATTCTTGATCTTTCTCTTGTGTGTTACAATAGCAAAAAGCAAAATAAAGAAATGAGTGCAATATTGGTTTAGAGATATTGTAGTAATGGAATACTTTCCATTACCACATATCACCTCCTACACTTGTGTGCATTGATTGGCTATTGCCTCTTTTTCACACTCCTTACTTCCTGATTCAACTGTATCTCTTACCTTTCATGCATACAAATTGATTTATTTCTGTTGAAACTTCTGTTGTACCTCAGTTACCAAATGTATTGACCTATACAAGTCCATATATCCTACACTAACATTAAGCCCAACCCCACACTCAACAAGCAATTCTACTGAAATTCACCACTCAATAAGTATTTCTACTGTAACACTCTGGTTCCACAACTTTGGTGGGAACCCAATGGCTTTGTGCCACTGTTAATTCACTGGTTCCCACACATCCTGGTCTTCAGCCAGCACTGCAAGGTCTAGCACCTCATCTGCCAGTCTTTCCAATAAATCCTTGCAATATTCAAGTACATTTTCTTGAGCACTGCTCTTGAAGAAGTACTGCAACCTCTTGGTGTGCCTACTAATGTTCTAAAATTCCACAGAAGGCATTGTGATAGCCTTTTGAGTCCTTGACATTGTAGCCTTGTCTGTCAGTGGGATCTCTATTCTGTAAACAATGGAGGATGTGGAGGCTGTGGTAGACACATTGTCTGTTTCTGTACACTCATCTACCATGCTGGAGTGTAGCTCAACTGACTGCACTTCCAACTATAGTGAAGACAGCTGTTTTCTTGTGGGTAATCATCTTGGCTATGATGGGATTCAGCTTGTTCCAGGCTTACAGCATTAATTGGCAAGAACTGCAGCTTTTTTCTCATGCCTCCCTATCTCAGGCTTGGGTAGACATTCTTCCCTTTACCTTTTCCTTCATCACTCCAGGTCTTTCACTACTAATTTCTCTGAGTGCTGGTTGTAATGAACTATCTTTTCTCATTAATAAATTCTGCTCTGATGCATCTGTTTCGGCCTGCTTGTCCCTTGCTGGCACTCTCCTGGCAACCCAACATTTCTTTTCTGCTTGCTCTGAGCTCTCAACTGTGGTTATGATGGGCTCCTGTAAAGGCTGCTGGCTTTTATCTCTGCAGGTCCATCACTGCTACTTTGAATGCGTGCTTCTTGAGTGGTACTATGCTTTTTCCTTGATACATGTTGTACTGAAGCATCTATGACTGCCTGCTTGTCCCTAATTGGCACTGTTCCAGCTACCTAACATCTCTGTGACGCTTGTCTAGTGCTTTTGACCCTGCTTGTAACAGGCTCTGGAGGAAGCCGCTGGTTCTGTGGTAATGGAAGGTATTCCATTAATACAACATCTCAAAACCAATATTGCGTGCATTACTTTATTTTGCTTTAGCTATGGTAACATACAGGTGAAAGACCAAGAATTTAAAACTCTGAAGGACAAATACTCTAGACCGTGACAATCAATCCACCCAAGAATATCATGTCATTCAGAACAAGCACTAGCCAACACATGTTTCAAATTACAGCTCATTTGAAGCACTACTTAAGGAGTTATGACCAAAAGCATTCAATTATTACATATGCTAGGTCTCTATTGCTAGGATTACTATGGTGACTTTGATTGCATGTAACTCTGGAACCAGCCAATCAAATCCCATGAAACTCTTACAGGTGCTGTGCCTATGTCCAATCTGTGCCACTGCAGGATTTTAAATTTGTATCACTTGTATAACTTGCGCAATTGCCCAAAAACTTTGATCCTTCAAAAACTCATATATATCACTTCCCCAGCTGAAAAACAAAGGAGAGCCTCTCTTTCCAGAATCTCCACACTGCAATTACAAGTTTAAAGGTTATATGACTTCCCCTGCATTACTTGCACTGTTGAGTATTCTGACTTTGATTGGTACTACATCAGTAAAGATACTGCAAAGCTCACAAGAATCCAATCTAAGTACTACAAGAAACTACCGCTTTTCTGTTGGAAAAGTCCCCTCTAAAAAGCCCCATTAGAGACCACTTTAAGAAACCCCTTCACTCTAAAGAAGCCTCTTGAGGCACCCCTTTAGTGTAAAGTCCACATTAGTGACCACTACAAGAAGCACCTTTACTCTAAAGACACCCCTTTAGACACCCCTTTAGGTCTAATGACCCCTTTGGAGAATTCTACAACACACCCCTTTAGGTTAAAGGGGAGTTCAGAATTTCCATATTAGGAAATATTCTCTCAGAGAGGAAAGTGACTTCCAAACAAGGAAAAGTTACTATAAAAGTGAATAAGCCCATTAGTTGACAGAAGGTCAGAACACTGCTGTAGAAGTGATAAACACTGCCTACAGTATATTTTGAGCCTAAGATTGAGGATATTAGTGAAAGTTATATCTTCTATTGGTATATCAAACGCCTGATAAACTATTTCAGAATTAGCATACTGGAGGTTGTTGTATATTGTTGGTTAGCCTTTACATTGTAGAACAAGCCCCAAACTAATCATAATACAACACAACAGTTCTTAGCCATAAGACCCTTGTTCTTCTGCCTTTGATAGCTTCTGCTATTCTTAAGATAATTTCTTAGCATACCAATGCTGGCCCAAAACTTGTTTGACTGTATGGTGCTCCTCTGCTGTTACAACTGGAAATGGCTCAGTTTTGCCTGTAACATTGAGCTACTTGAGTTCCTTCTTTGCAGCAAACATACTGCTTTCTCTACCTGGGATATTGATTGCCCTACATGTATTATCTGCTCATCCTGTTTCTGGACTATTTCCTGACTTCTCTGGGCCATTGCTTCTATCCTATCAGCCACTGCACCTTATTGCTTTATTAATGCTTTGGTAGGAGCTGACAACATAGCTGCTATTATGGGTGGTAGTGATTTTATGGTGGCTACTTGCTGGTTTTCAACTGAGGGTACTGCATTTGTTACAATCTCATCTGCCTGAGCATAATGGTCAGCTTGTGACTCTGCAGAGGTTCTCAACTGCCTACCTGACTAAAGCCTGAGGAGTCTGCATTATTACCTTCAGTGAGTACACTGCTAACATGTCCTTTTTTGGATGTAGCCATGCTTGTTGCACTGAATGTAAAGCAAGCTGTTGCTTAACCATTCTTCTGCTGCCGTCAGAGGTGAGGTTTGGTTGGGAACCATACAATAGTGGGGGCAAAGGTGCTAATGTGGTCTTAACTATAGAGAAATAATCATAGGATTATAGGTGTGAAAGTGAGTGGCAAAGTTAGGGCTATAAACTAGCCCCATAGTGACTTTGACTAGTCCAGAACTGTAAAGTGAGTGCTTAGCTGCTGAAAGATACCAAATAGATTAATACATCAAGAGAGGCACATTACTACCATCCAAACATAAGCACTAAGAACATCATCATTCCACAGCAAGAATGCACAGAAGACAGCATGTATTGGTAGCAAAGTTAGCAAGCTATTATCCCATGGCCAGTAAGTGGAATCAATCAAACACAGAAGAAACTAAGATTGAGCTAATCTGTTGGAGAAAAAGCTTTCATCTAGGAGCAAAGCACCTGCACTTCAACAACTTTTATACACGGATAACCAAGTTACACCTGGTGAGTTTCAAGCCCAATGAGCCCTATGGGATACTGGAGAAATTTGTAAGAAACAGCAGGATATTACAGAATATCTGCCACCATTAGTATTTCTCACAGTCTCCAGTCAGTATTCTTTCACATATACAAAGATACAAATGCAAGGAATGGATGAGCTGGATGTGTATTTGTTGAAATGGTCTACTGAAGCAATTTCTCCCTAAAGTACATTGGTAGCATCAGGATTACAAGTTAACATTTTAGGAATATTTATCCACAAGAATATCATCAATACCAACTTGAAATGCTAACAGCTTTAATGCAAGGAGTTTGTAAAAAAATTGGGCAGCTTGAATCCATATATTAAGCTCAACACATAAATTTCTGCAACTACTCCATCTATTCTTCACTTCATCTTTCTTGGCATGTGGAGACCATTGAACCTTGGCTCATCTTTTGGGAGTTTTCTACAGAGCAAATTTATGGGCAGAAAGAAACACAAATCAAGTTGCAGGTACTACTACAGTTGAATTGCTGCAATGTGATGAGTTAGCCCATGAAGCACAGTCAGGAAGTGTTTGAAAATACTTAGGCAGATGTGCACATGGAGAGCATATGTGTAAGAGTAATAGAATCCAACAAGGAATGGGAATATGTAGGCCAAGTACTCCTGAGTATTTCTACATATTCATTGCATATTACTGACGGATGTGACAGCAATCATGTTGATGTTTGTAAGATGTATATAAAATGAGTAAATCATGTTGCACTTTAAGTGGTGTTTTGAGTACCAGCAATTTATCAATAAGTTGTAATAATAGTCAAACTGTTGTTTAATCATGAAAAAGCTCATTATTGATACTTTTGTTGAGGTAAAACCACTGTAAAACTAAGTTAGGAGAGTTTCTAAATAGTCTGGAGCATTCTGCCACAGCATCAGGGCTGACACATAAAATTTTGTAAAAATACATATTTCTTCTTGATTATTAAGGAATACTCATAGGATCGTAGAACTGAAAGAAGGTGGCAAGATCAAGGTTGTGAATGAGTCCTACAGTACTAAGAATAATCCAGCATTGCTCATCAAATCTCCTGCTGCCAAATGATGCCAAATGATACCAGATGGCCCAGTTTTGTAACACTCCCCCTCACCTAAATAATTTACTATTTGCTTTATCTCTCTGGGATTCTAAAACCATGGCCTAGCTAAAGGTTTTATCAGTATATTTGCAACCATTCTGTAAGTTTGGTAGTAATGAGCTCTACTGAATTATTTTTTTCAGCTTCCCTCCCAAGCTGATGTTGTGAATATATATGCCTGGTTCTGACACAGCTGGTTTGCTCTTGCAACTCCAACTAATAGATGCACCAGCATAAAGAGATACACACCCAGTGGCAATATATCTGTCAATCCAATGCCAAACACAATCTGAATCATTTCAACCATTAAATAGATGCCTTTGAACTGCTCCAGGGTACTGCAGAACCAATTTTATGGTACCTTGCAAATATTTGTGTTATGCTCCATTGGCAGATTATCAATGTAAGATCAGTCTATAGTGAAATCAATTAATTTATTTTAGCCTATATGAGTGTTATTTATTAAATCATTAGGATTATTCAGCAGATCCTTACCACACAGAAATAGGCATACTTAGAAGCATTTAAATGGGTGATGAGGGTACAATCAAATGAGTCATCAACCACAGTCTGCAAAGGGAAATGCAATTAAGCAGCAATTGATATGGCAAAATGGATGCAAGGAGCTGCTGGAATCTCAATTAGGAAGAGTTCAAGTTTTAGTGAATACATTTTCAGCTAAACTCCTTATACCTCTGCAACTCTTATATCAAGACTGTTAACATCTGAAGATTTGCTTGTATGCTACAATTTGGTCAGATCTATAACTCTGCATGAACTGGCTAATTATTCCTACTGCTATTTTGACCCAGTAGATATTATCAAGGACCTCAGGTTATCAATCATTGACTGACAGGGAAAGTTCTAGTTCATATTTCAGCTGCTTTCACCCAAATTGACTAAGATTTACTTGATTTTAGGTTGTTTTCCATGGTGGTTGTTGCAGTCCTGCATTGTTCCTTCTTGAAGCATCTAGAATGCTTCTGATGTACTCAGGTCAACTCAGTACAATTGCTTGTATACATATGTCTAAGTATGACTTCACTCCAGAGAAAATAGCTTCATTTCCAAGGCCTTCATTCTCATCCTCATGGAAAAGGTCAGATTTTGTCAAAATAAGTGCCTTCAGGTAACCTGTAACTAGTATCTGGTTGTCCACTCAAGGTACAAGGAGATTAATTTTCTATTTAAGCTGTGTCCCATACATATGGTAATATGCAGCAATACAAATTAGCCTAATTTCCTCTAGATATATGTCAGTAATGTTTCATAATGCTCTAGGTGACTGCCTATGCCCATGAAGCAATTTGTTGAGTCTGCATACCTTACAGGGGCCTGCTGAATTAAAAATTGGCAATATATCATAAATATGGTCTCCTCACTTAGATACACAATTTTGACATGCATTTGGTGTAGATATAAACTCTGTACGGTTTACAGGGCACGAACTATCCTGACAGAGTGAGATTTGGCTATTAGCACCTATGTTCCATTGGAGTCTCATCTCTTAATATGGAAGAGCCTATAGCTACTAATCTAGCATTGAACATATCAATAGTACCATTTCAGGATATCTTGATCTTGCATACACATCAGCAATCCAGTGCCTTTCTTGAATTTGGTAAATTTACCTGTTCCCACACTTTTGCCTTGATCAGTAATTGGTGCTCCTACTGGATGGCTTGTTCACTCATTGCAGCATCTAGACTTTTCATTACCTGCTCCAGTTTCTGAGGTTTAGCACATAAGAAAATATTAGCATCTTCATATTGATTTAATGCCTGCCACAAAGATCCAGGAGCATTTCATAATCTTGTAGATCTCCTAACTAGGATAATCTGCCCTGATCCAGAACTGGTGAAAATCTCCTCTTTATCTAGCTGAATTAAATACATTCTGTCTTGTTAGTGGTGATTGAGTTATAAAGCAGCTGGCCAATGATCTCAATGTGTTCTGATTTGAATTTACCTCCAATACAACATCCATGCTCTTGATTAACTTCTAAGTTTTGTGTTTGTACCCTTTATAACCTTTAGTATCTTCTAAATGTTGTAAGAGTCTTGGAGATATTGGAAATGGTTGGAAGGACAAGTAGATTATGTGATGTTTGCTGAATGCATTATTGAATGTAAAAGTAGTATTTATACTTTTACATGGTCTTGATACAGTAAACATGTAGAATAGGCTAAGGAAGGTCCTAAGAACATGTGTGCAAAGTCCAGGGCTATTTGGACAACTTTGAGAGTATTCATGTTCAGGGTGGCTGGTATTTTGGTGAAAATATTTAAGTAAATATGGTCAGTATTCTCTAGAATTTGAAGGTAATGATATAAGTGACCAAGTTAGATGAATATTTAGGTGGAATTACAAACTTTTACAACACAAAATAGCCAAGAAACATCCATTTTTCAATTTTTGGCTACAACTTTGATTGTGTTTTGTCAGAGTTGTGACTCATTACATAACTACTAAAAATCATGAAGTGCTGGAGGTCTGGTTTTCTGCTTGTATATGCATCCAAGAGTATAGAGCTATGCAGTGCTACTTTTAGGCATCTATTCTTGGTGTATACTGTGCTAGAAGCAGATTTACCCAAAGACCTAAAGTCCATAAATTACAAAGTAGTTGAGTAATACTTTGCAAACACCTTATAGCTGTACTTTCTTCAATTATAGCTTTAAAATACCTTCAATATCAGCTCAGTGTGTGCTTCTTCCATGTTCTTTGAGGGCTTGAACTTCTCTACAGCTTCATCCTATGTCTTGAAAAAGTACACCATAAATATGTTGTCTTGTAATCAATATATATTTGACAGCATCACTTGGCTCCATAGACCAATTTTCTCTTGGGCCCACATATGTCAAAGTGCACAATAGTCAATATTATGGTGATTAACAATATATGTCCTATCCTGTGATATCATGCTCCCTGTTAGTTCCAACAACTTCTGCAGTTTTAATATACCCAATTAAAATGATCTTGGGTTGCAACTTATATATATGGCAATCTTTGAATACAAAGCTAAATTTGGTACATTTTCACTCAACATTGAGCAGCTTGTCTAGGTAAAAACCTATTTCAGTATCTGAATAGTTGCTTTGATCACTGATAGTAGGTCGTTAGCTATTCTTGCTGTCTTTGCCCCTGAAAAATTACTCACATTTTGGTGTGTTGGCCCATATGCAGTAGCTTCCAGAGCAATGTTGTCTCTCAGAGAAATCTTTGTTACAGGAATAATCCTATAGCTACTAAACCACTCCTTGATACTAAAATTATACTGTGATGCTCTAGAGTCAGTTTATCATTTGCTATAGCAAATATTAACACTCTTGTGTGCTGTTACAAGTTACTGTTTGATCAGTAATGATATGGTTTACCTACTCTGGTTTCTGTCTTTTATCTGGTTGTTTCTTCTCCATTCTGTAGCCCAGTGCTCTGGCTTAGTAAAGTAGTTGCAGCAACCTTGTATTCTTTGAATCTTTTGCTTTCCCTTCTTTTTGGTGTGCCTTTCTGTGCCAAAGAAAGCCTGATCTTTAGTTTTCTCTGCTTTGTTATCATGTTGGAGCTTTTCAGTGAAGATATCTTCATTTGACATAGTCTAAGGTCGGATTGCCTTCTCCTACACCATAGTGAACATCAGTGGCACTGTTCTGTCTTGTAGGCTGTAAAGTGGACACAATATCACTTCATTAGCAACTCTACCAGCTTTTTTACTGTAAAGTTCTTCTGCAAATATCTCAATTCTGGTGTTACAGGTCTTGATGATAGAGTTAGAGGGGAATAGGAACTTTAGCTGGTATTGTACTTGCCAAGACCTGATCTGATCTCTATGGAAGTTCCAACAGCTTATATATGCATTTTGCAGACCACTGGCTGAATAGTAATATTTCCTGATGTATGTTAAGGCTAATCAATCATTCACTTGCATCATCTTGACCCAAATAGATCTTACCTGATACATATATTTTTGTCCAATAAGGATCTGCCAATTGATCTAGTGACTAAAGCTATTGATCTGATATAAAAAACTGATGCATTGGGAGGCTATACACAGTTCTAAATGATTTAACTCAAAACCAATCAAACTTAGACATTCAAGCAGAGTATCATAGCCCTCTTTGCTAGTAAAGCTGATTAGATTATCCAGAACCCTTTTTCTTTTGATACCAGTATCTTAATGCTTCAGCATTGTCAGTAGGTCTTGGTAGCATGAATCTGTCTAAATTCTCTTGGATATTTTCTTCTTTGTCTACTAATTGTATGTGGCAAGTGGATACGGTATAAAGATTGTGATTGGTCCAATCCATAGTTGCTCAAACTCTCTCATAGTGTTATTTCTTAGTATTACAAAGTTCCCAACCATCAAAGCCTCTGGTTATATAGTCTTATTAAATCTCTCCTTTAGCTAGTTGGTACTTTTGGAGATTTTGGCCTGTAATTCCTGATGTTTTTGTTTCAATTGTTGGTGTCTTCTATGCTGACTGATTTATACACCAAGCTGTTAGTGAATATTAGTTGTGTGAAATGTCCTGGATTTTTTGGTACACATCAATAAACTTGGTAAAAAGGCAATTGTTGGGTAAAGTTGTGTGCCCTTACACTGCAGTTTTATAGTGCTTGGCCAATATACTTCTCCTGCATATTTATAGCCCCATTTAGAAACTAGGTCAGCATTTCCCCACATAATCTATTAAACAGCTCAGCACCACATGAGTTCTATGGGATATGTCAAGGTTGGCAAGTGTTTGATTAGCTGCATTTCCCGGTAGGCTTCCAATATTATTGTCATAAACATGCTCCTTTAGAATACAAAATTTCCACAGGGACTTCAAACTTCATCAGAATCTCATGGTAAAAGAAATTTTCAACTTCTTGTTCACTTGCTACTGGTAAAGTGCAACAACAGGTCTTCCAGTGAAGTCAATTCCCCATTTTCAATGCTCTTTCAGGCTCCAAGGGAAGAAGTTCAGCAACTCTGTGGTTTACCTTGGTTAATTTGGCAACTTGGGCATGATTTCACTTACTACAATGTTCATATTTCTTGTTTAGCCTGTGTATTAAATGCAAGCAGGCAGCAAAGGGGGAATAGGCAAAAGTGCTTCCATCAACAATTTGTCAGGGTGTTTCATCTTGTACTACAAGTTTGCTGGCTTTATCCAAGAAATATGCTTGATATCTTCATCCACCTTATAGGGAATGGCTTGGTTCTCTAATTACTCTTGTAATAAGCTGGGCCAATCTAATTCCTGCACCAGTGACTTAAGGATTACGTAACAACTGTTTTGTTAATAAACAAATTGGGTAACAAATATGTTGATGATTTTGTACAAAATCTGGAAACCAATTCTGATCAACAATTAAAAGAAAGATTAAATATGTCAGAGTATGATTTGAATTTGGCTAAACAAGAATCAAAAAAGGTCTTGCAAGAATATAAAAAAGTTTTGGAACGTAGAGTAGAGTTTGAAATAGACCTACAAAAATCAGAGCAAAAATTAAAGAATATACAACAAGAGCTGGTTGGAGTAGATTGTAACTTTAACACAAATTTAGAACAAAAACATGATGTAAAAATTAGACCGCAATTTGGGCAACTTGTTTTACTTTTGATAGGGCATCAGCAACCAAGTTATTTTTCCCAAGGCAGTAGACAATCTTTAAGTTAAGTTGCTGATTGTGCTCACTCCACTTTGCCTTTCTTCTGGATGGAGCCTTCTTGGTTTATATACTTCAGTGAGGAATTATTAGTTTGTTGAAATGTTGGACTATATGTAATCATCCAGCAGCTACAAATTTACTTAACAACTCTGGACTAGTCTTGGTCACTGTAGGACTAAGCTACAGCCCCAACTTTGTCACTCCCTTCAGATCTATGATTGCGTGATTATTCCCCTATAGTCAAGATAAGATTAGCACTTATACCAGACATTGTATGCTAATCCTGATACTGTTTCATAATGCTGCTAAGTGTTGAGAAACTCTACTTAGTGTTACAGTTATTTTACTTCTACAAAGGTAAAATACTGAACTTCTTTATGAATAAACAATAGTTCAACTGTTCTCACTATTTTGTGCTAAGTTCCTTATATCCAAATTACTTCTTAAATTGCATCAAATTATGAGCCCCAACTGCTCTAATCCATTCTAATGATGATGTCTGCCAGCTAACAGAACAATACAAACATCTTTCCTCCAAAGGAGAGGTTTTATGAGAAGAACTACAGACCTTGGAGAATCAAGAAGCAGATCCACCTTAAAGAAAGAAAGCTTTCAAATATAGTAACAGAAAATGAGGTTGAGCACACAGGAACAGCAGAAGAAGTGAAAAAGTCTCAATAAAATGAGAGAAAAGCTCTTAATGCCATATGTATCAATGTGCAAGATTCCTTCATTAGACAAATCATGCTTCAAATACTGCCAAAGCAGCATGGGAATCCTTTGAAAAGATCTCTAGAGCAAAGTCAGTTTCAAGCAGGCTTTATTGAAAACAAAATTCCTCAACATGAGGAAGAAACCAGAAGTGACATGCCACAAGTGATTATCAGAATGGAGACACTTGCAAAAGAACTTTACAGTATTAATACTGGTTTACGTGATGAAGAAAAGATACTCTGTCTGCTTTGCAACTTACCAGACAGCTATGAGCCACTCATACTTTCCTTTTGAAGCAGAGAAGATAACCAACTTTACACTACTTGAAAGAAAGACTCTTCCATGAAGTACTCAGATGTAATGATTGAGCAGATAAAACTGAAGATAATGCTTTATTCAGCCTAGAAAGGCACCCAGAAATGAAAGGATAGCTATCCAACCAAAGAAAATGTGGTTGCTGTAACAACTGTCAAAAGCCAGAACACTGGGCAAGAGAATGCAAGAAGAAACAAACAGACATAAAAAAGTAACTGGAGCAGGCTAACCCTATAGCTACTTATGAGCAGTTATTTGTGACTGTACCAACAAGTGCAAGTAACCAAAGTAAAGAATGAAATATTGACTCTGGAGCATAACAGCATATTTCTGGTATATAGGAGTGGCTCAGCCACTTAGATACTACTCCTACAAGAAATGTTTATCTGATAGAGAACTCTGGACTGGAAGCTGCTGCCAGTGGGTCTAGGCAGTTAAGCATGAGTGATATAGCAGGGACAGCAACAGCAAAACTGACTGATGTTCTCCATGTGCCCAGAATTGCTAGGAGCCTACTGTTAGTCAGTAAAGCAACTACTCAGGAACTAAAATTTGTCTTGACTAAGCTGAGCTGCTCAGCATTGAGTGAAAATGGACAAGATTAGCTTTAAATATCAGAGATCACAATATATGCAAGTTACAATGCAAGACCATTGTACCTGAGTAGGTCAATATTGCTGAAACTGATGAACCCAACTGGGAGACATGGCACAGGAGGCTAGGACACATTGAAGTACAGAAAATGAGCCAACTGGTAGAAAATTGACTTGTTTTGGGCCTAAATCACTCATATGCAATCAAAATCAATGTCAGTAAGGGTTGTTCATATGGCAGACAGGCTATGCAATTTTTTCAGGAGCTCAGCAGCTACTGCCACTATCAAAATACTGGCTACTCTGCACCCAGACATATGTGGGCCCATGAGAACACTATTCTTTGGAGCCGACAGATACTTCATCACATTTATTGATGACAAGAAGAGATATACACAGGTTTACTTCCTCATGACAAAGGATCAGGCTGTAGAGATGCTTAAGTATATCAGAAACATGGCAGAAGCACATATGGGGTGTAAGTTGAAGGTATATTGCAGTGATAATGGAGGGGAATATTGCTCAAAGGAGCTTGCAAAATACTGCTCATCAGCTGGTATACCTCAACAGACCATTGTTCCATATACTGCACAGCAAAATGGAGTAAGAGAATGTGCAAAATTACAAAAATAGAGATGGGACAATCTTTGCTACATGATAAAGGAATGGAATACAAGTTGGACTGAATCTGTTGCTACCACTGCTGATATCTGGAATAGACACCCAACATCTGCTTTACATGACTGTACTCCCTTTGAAGCATATACAGGCAAAAAACAAGACCTCAAGCACCTCAGGATCTTTGTTAGTGAAGTCCTTCATCACATCCTTGATAGAAAATGCAGAAAGTTAGGGCCAAAGAGTAGAAAAGATATCTTTCTTGGGTATTGCAAGGATACTAAAGGGTATAAAGTGTGTGATGGCAAAATTCAGAGGCTGATCTAGGGCAGGGACATTATATTTGAGGAAAGTTGAGATCAGGAAGCCACTGAAATCAAAGGCCAGCTGCCTGATGATGCAATCAAAAAATGGTATTGATGATAAGTACAAGGCTAGATTAGTGGCTGAAGACTAGTCCCAGATCCAGAGATTAGGTTTTGAGGAAATATTTGCTCCAATTGCCAAGTATAACTTCATTAGGATAGTTCTAGCCCTGGCAGCTGTACACAGTCTAGATCAACATCAAATGGATGACAAAACAGCTTTTCTGAATGAAGATCTGCAAGAAACTCTATGTATCAAGCAACCAGTACATGTTACCAATCCAAGAGGCACCCATATGCTGTGCAGACTTAGGAAATTGTTGTATGGGCTTAATCAGGCACATAGAGCATGGTAAATCAGGATTGACACATATCTAGAGGAGATTGGGTTCATTTATGGCACTGCAGATTAGAGTATATATGTCAAATAGCAAAAAAAGATGTGATCATCTTAGTTCTTTATGTAGACAACCTGATATCAAATGCAACTGGCCAGGAGGCAGTCAAACAGATTAAATCAAGACTTGTCAGCAAGTTTGAGATCAAAGATCTTGGAGAATTGAGTTATTTTCTTGGAATTGATGTCCAATTAGACATACCTATGCAGAAAAGTTTGCTGAATCAGTCCAAGTACACAAGGGATATTCTTAAATGCTTCAAAATGTAAAATTGCAAGCCTGCTGATACTCCAATGAACAATAACCTGAAACTGAGCAAATGACAGCCAAATTAAATGGAAAAGGCTGGAATATGGACCAGAACTTCACTATCAATCCATGATAGGTTGCTGATATACCTGATAATGTCTATATAACCCAATACTGCACTGGCAGTTAGAATAATAGTCAATTCATGCAAAATTATGGATTAAATCAGCTTACAGCAGTTAGGTGGATTTTCCAATATTTACAAGGCATCATAAATATGGTGCTGGAATACTCTGTAGCAGCTAATAAGCACAATTTTAATGGTTATAGAAAATCAGATCAGGGTAGGGATTGATTGACAGATGCTCCATCACAAGGTATGAATTTGTTATTCTGGTGCAGCTCTTACTTGGAATTGCAAGAAATAACAAAATGTTGCCCTATCTAAAACTAAAGCAGAGTATATGGCCTCTTCTCAAGCAATTATGGAGGCTATTTGGCTTCAAAAATTACTCAAAGACTTAGGCTTGAATTCACATGAACCAACATGTACTTACAAAGGTAGTAAAATGTGTATTTCACTAGTTTGAATCCTACTAATCATGCCAGAACTAAGTACCTAGATATACAACACCACTTTGTGAGGTAAGCTGTAGAGAAGAAATCAGTAGAGTTACTTTACTGCCTAACTGACACAACAAAGGCATATTTACATAGAAAACCCCTTGACAGACCACAGTTTGAAAGCTTCACCAAGTAAGCAGGACTAAATATTAATTAGCTGAGGGGGAGTTTAGACATAATGGACTATTTGATATCATTCAGCAGCTAAACAGTTACTAGATAGCTCTGGACTAGTCTTGGTCACTGTAGCACTAACCCACAGCCCTAACTTTGCCACTTTCTTCAGATCTATGATCACATGATTATTTCCCTATATTCAAGATCAAATTAGCACTTTTACCACACATTATGTACTAACCCTGAAACTGTTACAGAATGCTCCTGAGTGCTGAGAAAATCTCCTTACTCAGCTTTGCAGCTGTATCACTTCTTCAAAGGTATAAATACTGAGCTTCCTTATGAATACACAAAGCTTCAACTATTATCACTTTAATGTGAGAGGTACCTTATATTCAAATTTCTTCTTAAACCACAACACAGTATTCACTGCGTACTTGACTCCTGCAATTTAGTATCTTAATGTCTTTAAGCAGTGTATTATGGTAAGTATCTCCTTCTCATGCACTGAATCATTTTGTTCTGCTGAGTTCAGTTACTTGGATTTGAATGTAACTGGGTGTTCCCTTCCTTCTTATTGTTGGCTTAATGCCTCACCAATTGCATAGTCTGAAGCATCTGTGCAGAGTGTAAACTCCTATCTGAAGTCATGTATTCCTAAACTTGGCAGCTTGGCAAGTTCATTCTCAAACTACTGAAGGCCAGATGCACAGGCTATATCCCACTTTAAGGTGTTGTCTATCTTGAGGATATCAGTCAGAGAGGCTATAGACTCTGCAAAAAAATTGACAAATCTTCAACAATAGGAAACCATTCCAAGAAATGATCAGTGCTCCAAGACACTATGGGGTTGCTTCTTATACGTGATAATCACTACTTTCTTGAGGTCTAGGGTCACTACTGTGCTAGTCAATATATGTTGCAGATATTGAACATACTCTTTGAAGCACTGACAACTTGCTATCTTGCCTTATAGCTTGTTCTTTCTTACTCTCTTCAAGACCTTTTCAGTGTACACCAAGCTGTCCTCTTTTGAATTGCTACATATCCATTGGTCTTCAAGGTAGATTGCCTCAAATTTGTCTAAGTGCTCCTGGAAAACAGTTTGAATAAAGGTCATGAATATTGCCAGGGCATTGGTGAGACCAAAACTCATAACCTTGTATTCCTAATGTCCACATCTGGACTAAATGCTATCATAGGGATAACTTCTAGCTTCAGACATGTCTAGTTATGTCCCGACATGAGGTCAATCTTGCCATATTTTGTGTCTTCATTCAGTTGGTTCTGATACTTAACATTCTGCAGCATAGTCTACTTATTCATCAATGCAACTGAGTTCAAGGCTTTGTAGTCAGTGTGTTATGATCTACTGCTTGAATGTATAAGTTAGATCAGTTTCAGTCAAGTCAGTTAGTTATATGTTTAGCCTGTCAGAACATCAGTGTTATCTATCACATGTGGATCATTCGTCAGCAAATGAATCAACAGATCCTTATCAAACAGAAATAGATATATTTGTAGGATCTTGTTGGGTGATGATGATGCAATGAAACAAGTCATCAACCACAGCCTACATTAGGAAATAAAATTAGTTAGCAATTGATATGGGAAGATGATATAAGGAGCTGCTGGAATCTCAATAAAAATCAGTTCAAGTTTCAGTGAATACAATACTAGCTAAACTGCCTATTACTCTACAATATTTATATCAAGACTTGTAACATTAGTAGCAGCAATTACCAGAAACCTCCCCCCCCTGAAGAAAGAAGAAGCCATCTGCAAGATGTAAGAAAATCAAGAATGGAAGAACGCCATGCAACAAATCCTGGCCCAACAGCAACAGTTACTCCTGTTCCTTAGGCAGCAGCAAGAAGGAATGACTAATATGGCCCAGAGCCAGCAACACCCTATCAAGAGCAACTTTAGTGTGAAGGTCAACTGGTAGCATGGTAGAGTCAATGAAAGCTGGGGAACTTAGCTCTTCCAGATTGAAGAAGCTTTCAAGGCCAAGGGATTTGCTCCAGAAAGCAAGTTACATTTTGCAGCCTCTTACCTGGCAGATGCAGCTTTACTGTGATTCCACAACAAGGTCAGGTCAGCCACTATGATGGGGTGCTCTACAATCTTTACCTAGGATCAATCTGTGCTGGAAATGCAGAATGCTTATGAACCCCCAAGCCAGTAGACACTACTAAGAAGAAAGTTAAAGTCACTCAGGCAGAAAGGAATGGCTCAAGAGTACAACTATGAATATAGATATCTACTTGGACAATCAAAAGATAGACCCCCCAGATCAAGTGGAATACTTCATTGATGGGTTGAAACAAAAGACTTGCAAGGAAGTGAATTATCAAAGACCTCAGACTATTGAAGAAGCCATCAAGATTGCCATTGACTATGACTCAGCTATGTTGGAGTTGGAAAGCCCACAATGACTAATTGGAGAGGCTACAATCACTATAAAAGAAGCCAATTAGAAGCAGTGCCAATGGAAATAGACACTATGCAGAAGAATCCTACCTCAGACAAATGTAAAAAGAAAGGACTTTGCTTTAATTGCCACCAGCAAAAAAATATTGCAAAGTATTGCCCTCAGAAAAGAAATGGACACCAGCCATCAGGAACCTTAAACCATATTGAAGCCTTGAGCATAGTAACATGGAGGAAGAACTTGAAGAAGATTCAGAACTGACCTTCCAAAAGACAGAAGAATACCTATACCAGATTACCTCAAACTCAGGAAAGCTATTACACATGAATGGAGTAGCCAATGAAGTACCTGCCAAGATTATGTTTGACTCAGGAGCGTTGCATGAGTACATGTCAGAGAAGTTTGCTTTGAAAGCTTGAATTACACTTGGAACCAACCAAATGAACATTGGTCATAACAGCTGATGGAAACTTTCATGTCATCAACTGTATTACTCAGCCAGCAAGGATGAAGGTGAATGACTATGAAGAGGTCCTACAGGTCTATGTATTTGGGAACTGCAAATTTCACCTTGTTCCTGGAAAAATCTGGCTATTTTGTTGCAATGTATCAATCAACTGGAGAACCCATACTATGAACCTGCTAAACTGCCAAGCTTAAGACTCCCAAACTTCAGAAAAGAGTGAACTCTGTACACAGATACTTCAGACTATGTAATCGGTGGAGTACTGAGCCAAGAACATGTTGGGAGAAGTTTGAGCCACAATGAACAGGATCTTTGAAGATCATCAGAGAATGTCCATATACAACTTACCAACTGGTGGACAAAGGGAGTATTGAGGAAGATTTAGTTCATAGAGATAGACTCAAGCTTGCAAGACTTGCCAGAAATACTGAACCATCAAGATATTGATATCACAAGAACAGAGATTCAAGAGAGCCCTCTTAACTTTAGTAGCAGAGAATGTCAGGATTTACCGCTAGAATGTTTAAGTTATATTGGTTTTAGTCAACTCAATTAGCTATATGCCAAACTCTTCTAAGTAGCAGGTCAAGTATGTGGTTTCTAGATATGTAGGCCAGTAGGTCTTCTTCAGGGTCATTGTTATTCATTCTTACTGGCTAAGTTATATAGGTGATCAGGCAAGAGTTTCCATTTGCTATTGAAACAGTAGTATATTTGGTAGATACCAAGTGGATTCCAGCTTTCAAGGCAAGTTGTTTGAGATGTACTTGTGCAGTGTTTCTGAGTCAACCACTATCTTGGCAGATACTCCATATCACTATAGTCAGGGGCTTTAAAATAGTAGAAGATTCTTGTTGACTTTGGACTCTTTACTGTTTAATGGCAGTACCTTGACTTGTGCCTATACTGTTAGCAACTTAAATAAAGTCCTTTCTCTTACACTCTTCTGAGCTGGGATTCTTCTGCATAGTGTCTTTTGCCATTGGCACTACTTTGGATTGTCTTCTTTTCTAGTGATTATAACTTTTCTGAATATTCACTTTAGGCTTTCCACTTCAGAATAGCTGAGCCATAGTCAGTGGCAATGCTTAGGCCCTCTTCAATATTCTGAGGTCTTTAACAACTCACTTCCTTGTAAGCTCTTCCTTTCAGCCCATCAATTAAGTATTCAACTTGATCAATGGGGTTCAGTCTTTTAAGCTCTCTAAGTAGAAATCTACACTGATCTGTGTATTCTTGAGTATTCCTTTCTCTGTAGCTGTCTTTAGCTTCCTGCTAAGTGGTGTCTGCTAATGTAGAGGCTTAAAAGCATCTTGATTTCCAACATCTTAGGGAGGGTTTCTGATTATTCCTGCTGCCAATATTACAAGTCTTGATATAAGAGTTGTAGAGAGATAGGGAGCTCAACTAGTATTGTATTGACTAAAACTTAAATTGATTGTTGTTGATGTTCCAACAGTTCCTTAAATATATTTTGCCAGATGAATTGCTGACAAATACTGAAATACCAATAGGCTAAGCATAACACTAATGATTTGACTAAAAACTCATCTAACCTTGACATTCAAATGGCAGATGATAATACTTGCAATTAGTTGTAGGATATAATCCTCTGGCTTCTTCCTGATGTGGAAGAACTGACTTCTTGATACCACTTTGCTTTAAAGATCTTCTCTAAAGATATGCATGCTGTTTTGACTGATTTAAAAGCATGTATTGGTCTAATAAGGAGTCTTGCACATTGATACATATAGAATTGAGGGCACTTCTCACCTTTTCTAAAGACTTCTCAACTTCTTCTGCTGCTTTGTTAGGCTCAACTTCCTTGCATTTTATTATATTCCAAAGCTCTCTTTCTCAAAGGCAGACCTGCATCTTAGTAGTCAAAGTCTGCAGTTCTTGATATCAAGCCACTCCTTTGCAGGGATGATCATAATGTTGTACTCTGTACTGATTGAAGTCATGTTTAAAATCAATGAAGGCAATTGGAGCTCATAACCTGCTGCAACTTAAGAAGTGTCTTGCAAGTAAGGAATTTTTCAAAAAATAGTAAAAATGTTCAAGCTGTTGCTTACTCAATAATTAAACCTTTGCAGATGTAATAAAGCTGTAACACTAAGTTGGGAGAGTTTCCTAATTGTGTGGAGTATTCTTTAACAGTTTTAAGGCTACTATTTGGTGTTTGGTAAAGGTGCCAATTTGATCCTAACTACAGAAGGAGTCATAAGATCATAGATCAGAAGGGAAGTGCCCAGGCTAAGGCTGACAATGAGCCCTACAGTCTCTGATAGTAGGCAGAGTAGGTATTAAATTTTAGCTGCTGAGTTATACCAGATAGTCCAATATCTCAAATATTAATGGTACATAGCAGCTTTGCAAGTATAACACTGACAAGCCACAAAGTTGAGGTAATAGAGTATATATTTGTAGTAGGTAAGCACATATGTAGCAGCTAGCAAGCAGGAGGTCATTGTTTTTCCTGATTCAAACTTTGAGTTGAATACATATGGTAGTAGTGGGTGAGAAGCTAAATTTGGGTGAATTTATAACAGAATATATGAATGGCATAATGGGAGGTAGTAAAGAAGATACTATTGGTAATTAGTATTGTGGCATTGTACAGTGCTAGCAGTAGACTCCTTTACCTCCAGTATAAAGCCAACAGATGTCTACAACTAGGCTGTTGAAATACCATCAAGTTATTTTCCATATATAGCTTTTGCATATACTGGCTAGTTAGGTCTGCTGAATTAAGTATAGGATATGTTAAGACCATCAGATTGCCATTAAAATCAAATCAGTGGAATGCCTCAACACTGTTAAGCTTATATACCTATTTAGCAGCAGTGCACACAAAACACTGCCATAATCCCCACATAAGATTTAAAATAGGGCCATTAATTCCAAGCTGCAAGCATTATGGCTGTCTCATTGGGGGATCTTGATGCTAGATCCTGATTTTAACTGCCCACAGAAACAAACTAGTTTCCAAAAAGAACCTCTTGCAACCCAAGCTAAAAGTACCCCATGCTATATCAAAAAGCTTGCAGGTAGATCTTATTCACTGTTGTAGGTTTCCAGCAAGTGCTCCTAGCCTCTTTGTCAGAAAGACAATGATACCCAACAGACATGAATAGACTATCATGGACTGAATAAGATCACAATCAAAAGCCAGTATCCTTTACTCCTGATTATCACCTTACTGGATCACCTTTCCACTGCCAAAGTGCCCTTTGAGATTGACCTCAAACAAGCTCATAACCTTGCCAGAATCAAGCTTGGCAATGATGGGATAATTGACTTAAGAACAATATATGGCTGCTAAAATGAGGCTATTAAAATGCTGGCAGATTGGAGCTATTAACCCTTCACACACACCTATGACAGGACAGGGATGGCACTTGCTAGATGTACTGCTAAATTATGTTAAAAGCTGTACAATATTGGAACAGTATTTTGGCAAGAATTGCATGGAAGTTTGACAGTAGTATTGCTGTCTACATTTTTATGAACATACCTTACTGGCTAATGCATGTAGTAACTTATATGGAATAAATAAATAAATATCTTAAATTGCTATTGATAAATACATCATGCATGCATATGCTTAGTTGCTGCCACTATTGCCATGAATACAGCCTTAGTATATGCAACAACTTCTTGGTTCTTATCAAATCTATTCCTTATCTCTGCTTAATGCTGATCCCCCATATGGGTGTGCTCTGGGTCATGTTTGTTTGCATTCTTAATAGAACGGTGTAGAAGCTACCTTGCAAGCAGGAGAAACAAGGCTTACTTATGTAGAGTTGTCCTGAAAAATTAGTAGGTTGTATTGTCCAAGCCAACCTTGCAATTCTTAATTCAATACCTATGCTTTTGGGCTGCTAAGCTTCCTAATGACAACTGCAAAGGTGTCTCCAAGTACACTTCTGTCTTGAGTGTTTTCCAACTCTTCCTGGCTATCCTCCTTGTGCCAGATCAGCTCATTCATAGCAGATATAAAGGTGGAGCTCTTGAAAGGATTGGGATGGGGTAGTACCTGCAATTGGACTCATCTTGCCATGTCTCTAAACATCTACTCTATATAAAGCTCCCAAAACATGTAGGAAGACTCAACACTCTCCACACACCAAGCAAAATGGAGCAGAGAATGGATAAAGTGGCAGCAGAGACCTGTACACTCAGCTATATGCTAGTAGTATAGTCACTCAAATCCCATCAGAAGCTCCCAAAAGCTGTACATGACACAAATTGGGATTTGTGATCCATGTCTGAATAAAATACCTGCAATATCAATGT
Source organism: Basidiobolus meristosporus CBS 931.73 (assembly GCA_002104905.1). Lineage (NCBI taxonomy): Eukaryota > Fungi > Basidiobolomycota > Basidiobolomycetes > Basidiobolales > Basidiobolaceae > Basidiobolus > Basidiobolus meristosporus. The sequence goes on along the minus strand of MCFE01000282.1, from coordinate 14,999 downwards.
CTGACTCCCAATGCTACTAATATACTTCTGATGGAAATAGCATTGGAAGGCCACTTGAAAAAATACTTATTCAGTTCATCCAGTCCTTGCATTTGTAGGGTGACATATGCATATAAATATTAATTGAAGCATGTGGGTGATACTTTGGGTAGCAATACTCTGAAATATCTTGACAACTTTATGATGGACTCATAGTTGATATTATTGCAGTTCAGGTTCCATCACAAATCCCTTGCATAAAAGCTGTAGATGCTTGAAATTGACATTAGTGATCTATTTCAGAATAAATCTTCCTTCAATGTCATCATATGACTCCCAATGCATACAATGTACTCTTGGTAGAAATTGCTACAAAAGGTCTCTTGATTAAATACACATCTGATGAAAAACCTTTTAAAGAAAAAGTTTAATCAGAGTTAAAAATATTGTTTACAAAAATAATTAACAAGTATGATTAAAAGCTTTTTGAAAAAAAAATGTTTACATAAGTAAAGTTAAGATAAACTACATATCTATAAAAAGATTAAACACAATTACATCTCTTCATAAGAAATGAATATGTCCTCTAATATACCATCCCAGTTTAAGTTAAGAGCATTTGCAAACTTTTCCAATGTTGAAATTTTGTGGCTTGGATGCACATCTTTAAACCAAGATTTGAAATGGTTATAAATTTAACCCACTTCCACATTAGTACCAGGTTGATTCTTGAAATATTTACGTTTAAATACAACTGGAAAGTTGTGAGCAACCAAATAGTCATCTATAGTATCAGAAATAATTTGGGGTACTTGGAGGCCATTTTTGAGATATCTTGACAGCACTACTATCCATTTAGTGCAGGAAAGCCAGCTATCCTGTTGATTGCTAGGGTTACTCCAATACAGATGATAATATGTGCTTTGAGATGATGGCTATAGACTTGTATCCTGCAGGAAAGAATACATATTCATCCAGCAATGGATACAGGTAGCTTTCCTGGTTATACAGTGATGGATGCAAAGATATCACTGGGACTACCATCATATATCTGCTGTAATACCACAACATTAGTAGCAGATTCAAGTTGTTGAGAATATGGGGCCAGCAGGATTTGCTGGCAGGGTACTTGTTGATCATGAACCCATCTAGTACCAAGGCAAAGGTATGGTCATATATACCTTTAATGCAGCCATTACTTCTTAGCAGTTCGCAATGTTAGCCATCAGAGATATTGGAAATATGTGGGCTTAATTGATATTAAGTGCAGCACCCTGTAGCTTCTCAATATTTGTTGGATTAGATTGGCTTTTTGAGATGGATATTGCCAGGATATATCCAGAATGCATACAATGTTTCATTCCTATGGTGGTGGATTCTTGTCAAGCTGTACACCTTGCAATGGTGGCATTTATTGTTGTGGATGCAATGCCACCATGGACATATGTTAGTATTAGCACAGTTTTTGGGTTATATATCATCAGCTACATGATTAATTGTGCTATATTATGACTAGTTTGGGGCTTTGTCTGCAACATAGAGTCTAATCAAATAGACTTGTTCAGTTGGATAGTGCCACATTGTGCCATGAGTGGCATATGATGCCTATCAGTGCTTTTTATTGTTTTTACCTTGGGACTAATATTTTAATATAGTGCCCAATAGTACGCATGGACCAAGATAGTGCCATGCATTTTTGCAATATGATACAAGTAACATGAGCTAGATTCAGAGTCCCATTGGCATTGAGTATCAAAGGCATCCCTTCAGTACTTCTGCGCTCTTACACATACTGCACAATATTGATCAAAAAAGGTCAAAAAATGGATTTTCTCCAGCACAATGGGAGAAATACAGGGGCTGCTTTGAATGAAGATCAAGAGCTATGTTTGACACTCTGTGGCCAGGTATAGGTCTGCTATGCCTCTCTGGCACAAATTGGCACCATCCAACAGAAGAAGCCAAATGTATAAGACAGCATTTTCATGCTACTACTGAGACAGTCTATTGTGTAACAAGTCTTAGTATAAGAGTTGTAGAGGAATAGGGAGTTTAGTTGGTATTGTAATCACTAAAACTTGTACTGATCTTTATTGAGGTTCCAGCAGCTCCTTACAAATATTTTGCCAGATCAATTGCTGACTAATTGTATTTCCTAGTATAGGCTGTGGCAGATGACTCATTTGATTGCATCATCATCACCCAATAAGATCATACTTAATATATTTATTTCTGTCTGATAAGGGTCTGCTGATTCATTTGCTGACTAATGCTACTGATTTGATAGATAATACTGATATTCTGATAAGCTAAACATATTATTTATTGATTTGACTAAAAACTGATCTAACTTAAATACTAAAGCGGCAGATCATAAGAACTGGGAGTTTGATATATCAATAAAAGATACAATTATCACTAATATCCTTAAATTTAAACCTGAAATATACTATTGGTAGTGCATTTCACTTCTATAGCAAAGCTCCAACCTTTGGGGCTGATTTGCCTCTACAGTTTCTTTTCAATTCAAAAGTCACCTTCCTTTCCAAGAAAAAATTCCATCATTTAGAGATTCTCAACTCCCTTTAGTCTTGAAGGAGTGTGGTTAAGGGGTTTCTAAACAGATGCTTTTAGTATAAAGGAGGATTCTTAGAGCTGTCTTCAAAGTGGAATATGTACCTAAGGGGTGCCTTACAGGGTTCTTTGGAGTAAAGCGGCTTTCTGAAGGGGTGTCTTGAGAGCCAATGGGCTTCTTAGGGGGGACTTCTCCAATAGGATAGTGGTACTGCTCTTGTAGAACTTAGATTGCTTTCTTTTGAGCTTTGCAGTCTCTTTGATAATGCATCACTGATCAAAGTCAGAAAACTCCACAGTGCAAGTGATGCGGTGGTAATCTTCAAACCTTACAACAGGTGACTGTAGTGAAGAAATTCTGGGCAGAAATGCTCTTCTTTCTTTTCAGCTGAGGAAGTCACATACACAAGAATTCTGAAGTATCAAGGTTTTTGGGCAATTACGCAGGCTATGCATCTTTTACAAGACTAAAATTTTATATTAGTGCCAATAATAGTTAGGCAGAGAGCCTGTGAAGCTTTATATCATTTCATTGGCTAGATCAATAGTCACATGTGATCAAGGTAAGTACACCTAGCAATAGTGGTCTTGTATATGAAGCATGTATTGGCTACCACTTGCCCTGTATAATGTGATATTTGTGAATGGAGTAAAATGCAGAGTCTTAAGCTTTTGTACTTCTGTTACAAGTCTTGGTATAAGAGTTGTAGAGGAATAGAGAGTTTAGCTAGTATTGTATTCACTAAAACTTGAACTGATTTTTATTGATGTTCCAGCAGCTCCTTATATACATATTGCCATATCAATTGCTGACTAGTTGTATTTCCTAATGTAGGTTGTGGCTGATGACTCATTTGATTGCATCATCACCCAATAAGATCCCATGTAATATATCTATTTCTGTCTGATAAGAATCTGCTAATTCATTTGCTGACTAATGCTACTGATTTCATAGATAATACTGATATACTGATAACCTATACTTAAACTAATTGATTTGACTAAAAACTGATCTAACTTAGATATTCAAGCAGCAGATCATAACACTACAATGTTGGAAATTCTTGTTTGTTCAGTTGAGTGTTGCAATAGCAAAAGGTAAAATGAAGATACTAGTGCAATGTTGGTCTTAAGATACTTTGTTAATGAAACACTCACCATGACACATAGAGCTGAGCATTTGATCATGTATACAGTGACCTATATGCTAGTACATGTGGAAAAAAGTAGCAGCTAATCATTAATGCCATCACTACAGATATTGGTGGAGATGCCACTTTTTGATCTATAACTTCACATCATTCCACAGTAGATGGACTGCTATGCACACTTGGCTTCATGAAGTATCATAGGGATCCTCTTCTGGGGGTCTTGTCTGATTGTATTTTGGGATTTTGCCATGCTCATGCAGGGTGTTTTTGTGTGGGGAGATAGGCTAACAATCCATCAGTGAGTCTTCCTCTTCAGTGCTGTCACTATGCTGGTCATATTTAGAGGGCTGAGGCAAGCCAACAGGCATCACAACTCACCCAAATTAGTTAGTCCAACGTGACAAGTGTGGCTAGGTGCTATTATATGGATATGAAGTAGCCAGTATGATGCTGTTTAAGCTGTACTGACAAATGAATGCTTAACCATGACTTTTATGGCCAAACATTGGCTCTGATTGGGGTAATAATTCCTATGGTGTCTGTGTGCTACATGGCTCAAAGGCTTGTTACAATAGCCACATGGTTTTTTCTCTTCTCTTACAGCGCTGGGTCAAAGTATTCTTATCCATGAGACAAGCATCTTGACACTCAGCAGTGTAATGCAATTATATTACTTTTGTTAATACATATGTGAGGGTGAGACAGTCATATATATACCACATTGCACCGCCACAGATGTAGGATTCAATGACAACCCATCATAGTAAGCATTAAAAAATTTTTTTTGGCACTACATACATATCTATACGTAAAACCATGACCTCTTTAGCTTGACTCACTTCCAAGTATACACTGCCAAAAATAAGCAACATTGATGGGCTCCTATCCAAACACTACAGCAGACAGCAACAGAAGAACGGTTGAACCACAGCCTGCTATGTCAGTCTTTGCAACATGTGAGGCTACAACTAAATCAATTCATGTTGAAGATGTCTCTACTAAAGGAAAAATACAAGCTTGTCAAGCTCTCAGTCAAGTTGGCAATTAAGAATTGCTGCAGAGCTGCAACTGAGCACATTGCTCAGGCAGATAAGAATGCCACAAGTACAGTACCTCCTGCTGAATAGCTAACAAAACATCACCACCATCTATATTAGCAAGTATGTTAGCAGCTTTTTACAAAGCATAAATGAAGCAATTAGATGCAGTAGATGATAGGATGGATGAAATGGCCCTAAGAAGCTAAAAAGCTGCTGACAAACAGGAAGAGCAGAAACCCATATAGACTACTTAATACTTCAGAGTAGAATGCAGTATTGTGGCTGAAGAAAAGGAACTAAAGTAGCTCAGTGTTACAGACAGGAACTTGGCTCTTTCCTGATGCAACAGCAGAGGACCACAACAAAGTCTTGAAGCTCACTAACAGTATCTCAAGAGCAAGCCTATAATAGTACTTGTAAAGACATCACAGATCTGTAATGCCGCTGTGTTCAATGATGAGCAGTGAGCTAATATTCAGGAGGCTGTAACAAGTCTAGCACAGCATCACCCCAAGGTCAGCATAATATATGACTGTCAGGAACACAATACTAAGCATAATCCTATTGACCTGTTACATGAGCATTCAGCTGGATTCCAATAAGCAAACAGATTTCAAACCCGCATTGGTATGCTAAGAAACATTTCAAGAATAGCAGAAACTATAAAGGGCTGAAGGACATGTTTTCCATGTCTGAAGCCAGCAACTCCCTCAAGGGCCTGTCATAAGCAGGGCAAATGCTATAAACAAGCTGCAAAAAAAACAGGTAGCCAAATAGCTCTAATATGGGACATGCAGGCAGACATGGATGTGCAGCACAATATTGATTAAGCAACAAGTAGATTTTCATCTAAGAGGCATCCAGTCAATTTATCAGTGAAGGACCTAACAGTTATAAGAAACAACAGCATCTTCAGGAGTCCATCACAACAAGGGTCAAAGCCTAATACAAGTGGCAAAGAAATGCCAGGTTGCCACAAGAGTGCTAGTAAGGAGTATGCTGGCTGAAACAAACACACCAGTACAGCATTTATTAAGGAGAAAGTATAGCTCAATACATGAAGCTTTTAGGTAAAGTAACAGTGAAAGTTTTTACAGCAATGAAACCCTGTGGCTTTTGCAGAAGCCCATCACAAGCAGGGCCAAAAGCTTTAACCACTCAGCAAAGAAAAATCAGGTTCTGGGAGAGGTGGCAACCCAGGCCATAGACAGAGAGGCCAGAAAGAAAGCTGTAGCTCTTACTGATAAACTCCATCAGCCCAGAACAGGCTGCAGCCAACAGTAGCAAAGAAGAATTGCCAATAAGAAAACAGTTTTTTTCAACTGTTGGAAGCATCACAACTAGAGCTAAACAACAATGAGGTTGCTGAGTTTGCTGAGTAAGGTAACTTGTGTGACACAGCCTCCACATTGTCTATTGTAGGCCAAGTGGAGATCCTGCTGAAAGATAAAGCAACAATGTCAAGAGCTCAAAAGACTGTTAGAATACCTAGAGTGAAATTTGAGGCAACAACAAGAACAGTTAAAGGTTGTAGTGCTTGTACAATAGTAGTGCTGGAGAAAAGCACTTGAATATATTGAGAGCTTATTGCAGAGATTAGCAGATGAGGTACTGGGCCTTGCAGTGCAAGCTGAAGACCAGGAAATATGGGACCCAGTGAAAGAATTAATGACATAAAGCTGTGGGGATTCTGCTGAACTCTTGGGTACCAGATGTTTTGGCAGAAATATTGCTGAATGGTGAGCTTGAATGGACTTACTTGTTAAATTGAGGTTGTGCTAAATGTTGGAGTAGTGTAAACAGGATTGTACAGGTGAGTAATAATGGAAATTGAGTTGCAACCAAAGATTGAACAGAAATAAACCAATTAGTATGCATGAAAAGTAAGAGCATTGCGCAAGTCTGGAAGTAAGGAGAGTGAGAAAGCTGCACTATCAAGTTAATATACAGAAGTTTAGGAAGTGATTGAGTATCTGGAATTAGAAAGTGCAAGAATTGGTAGAGAACTAGTCAGTGCCACTTCTGTATGGTTGTGATACATAATTTGGATGAGTTTTTGATGCAATATAGGGAGCAGCTTTTTAATGGTCCATACATGGTGTCCTGACAGCATCAATAACACTTAGTCACAAGATATAGATCTTGTCATAGCCTTTTGATGGGATATTCACAATTACTTTTCATTGTGCTAAGGTTAAGCTCAGTCTCACCTTCAACAAATAACTCCAGTAAAATCCACTTTTCAACCAGTGCATCAGCCATAAAGCCCTTTTTCCCTGACTTTAGCAGGAACCCTACAGCTTTATGCCACTATTCACTAACCAGTACCAATACATCCTGGTCTAGTACCTTATCTTAAAGTCTTTGCAAATGATCATTGTAATATTCAAGTGCATGTTCTTTAGTAACCTATTGGTGTGACTGTTTGTGCTCCAAAGTTATACTGTAGGTAATAGACTTGTTCTGTTGGATAGTGCCACATTGAGCCATGAGTGCCAAATGATGCCATAGTGTGCCAGGGAGGCAAAGTGAGCCTACACTTGGCCACAGAGTGTGAAACATAGATCTGCATCTTCATGCAAAGCAGCCCCTGTGTCTCACTCATTGTGTTGGAGAAAATCCATTTTTTGACCTTTTTTTTTAGGTCATTGTTGTACAGGATGTTCAAGAGCACTAAAGGATTGAAGATATGCATATGGTACCCAATACCCATGGCACTCCAAATCTAGCTCCTTTGGCTTGTAACATGTCACAAAAATGCACGGCACTATCTTGGTCCACTGGTACTATCAGGCACTATAAGTACTTTGTATTGATCTTCCTTTAGGGCTAATATTTAAATATAGTGCCAGATAGTACCAGTGGACCAAGATAGTGCCATACATTTTTGTGACATGTTACAAGCCACAGGAGCTAGATTCAGAGTGCCATGGGTATTAAGTACCAGATTTATATCTTCAATCCTTTAGTGCTCTTGCATATCCTGCACAATATTAATCCACAAAAAAACGTCAAAAAATTGATTTTCTCCTGTATCATAGGTGAAACACAGGGGATGCTTTGCATGAAGATGCAGATCTATGTTTCACACTCTGTGGCCAAGTATAGGCTTACTTGGCCTCTCTGGCACACTATGACATCATTTGGCACTCATGTCTCAATGTGGCACTATCCAACAGAACAAGTCTAATTGATAGCCCTCTAATTTTGAAATATTACTACTTTGTCTATTGGTGAGATCTCCATTTTGTTAACAATAAGGGATATAGAGGCTGTTGATGACAAGTTGTCTTTCTCTGCAAACCCATCTACCTCACTGGGGTGTAGCTCAGCTGGCTGTGCTTCCAGCATTTGAGAAAATAGCTGTGGTCCTGTTGGCATTTCTTCCTTACTATTGTTTGATTTTGCCTCTTTTGCGCTAAATACATTGATTAATGAAAGCTGCAGCTTTGTTCTCACACTTCCCTGTCTATGGCATGGGTAAACATTCTTCCAGCTAGCTTTGACTTGATCACAGCCAGGTGTTTCACTACAATTTTGACTGATAACTTCCTTTATAGTACTGCATTTTCTCCTTGATAAATAAAGCACAGGTGTGTATATCTCTGCCTTCTTATCCCATAAAAGTGCTCTTCTGGCTACCTGATGTCTCCTTGCCACCAGTATAGAGCTTTTGGCCCTGCTTGCAACAGGCTTTTAAGGAGGCCTCTAGCTTTTGACCATGAAACCCTTGTTTTTCTGCCTTCAGCAGTTTTGGCTATTCTTGAGATACAATCTTAGCCTCCCAATTCTGGCCCACAATAAAATTGCAATTTGGAATCAAAAATTATGATCATCAAATAAGTCAAGAACATTCTGCTTAGCCTTGAGCTCCTGATGGTTCCATGGTACTATGGACATAAGGTGATGGTATGCTAGACTTCTTAGAGCTTCTTGAATACTAGCCACTTTGCAGATCTGTGAAGCCCTTGAGTGCAATGATGAGAAGTCTTATGATATATACTCTGTGATATATTGATAACTGCCACACCCAGCCATAAAATGATTAGTTTATCTGTAGGCTTCCTCTATGGGTACTGATGCTGTACTTTAAAGAATTTGTGGTGCTGCTCTGCTGTCACAATGAAAAATTGCTCAATTTTGGACTGTGACATTGAGCCACTTCAATTGCATCTTTGATGCAAAGATATTATATTCTCTACCTGGGATATTTGATTTTTTTACACATTAGACTTGTTCCATTGTGCCTTTGATCATAGTGCCAGAAGGTGCTGTATATTTTGTTATTAATTTGGTACTTTAGGGTCATATGCATATCAATTTTGATCCCAAATTGGCACTATATGGCACCATCTGGCACTCTGTGGCATGATCAGGCACCATCTGGCATGCTATGGCACTATTGGGCACTATGATCAGCCGGAATGATGGAACAAGGCTAATAACTAGGAGTCAATCAGGCAGGGTGCTTTCATGGAATGGTTCAAAGAGCAATTTATGACATGTATTGTGGATCTTCATACTTAGTTTGGGACTCACCATCAGCGTGGCCTTTTTAAATGGAGCCTCACTTGTTGCACTGACTGACAATGCGTGCCATAGTCCAACTATTTTTGTGCTGCTGTCAGCTGTCAGGCTTGGTTGGGAATCCAGCAGCTTTGCTTCATTGTTTGTAAGCATATATTTGGAAGTGAGTCAAGCCAAAGTGGAAATAGTGTTATCTATGCATGCATATGTGGTGCCACAACTTTACTTACAGTACATCATCATTGAGCTTTACAATAGTGTGGGTGCAAAATCTCAAATGCAATGCTTTCTTAGGCTCACATGAGTATTAAAATGGAAGTGATATAATGGCATTACATTTTTCAGCAAGCTATTGACCAGATTACTGAGAATCAATGCTGCATGGAAAGGGAAAAGTACCATGTGGCTATTGGAGCAAATTTCTCATCCATGAAGCATGCAGATAGCATAGGGAGTATCATAAGGATGACAATCAGTGTTGTGCCGTAAAAGTCACACTTGAGTACTCATCAGTCAATATACTACCATTACTATTATGCTGGCCACTTGGTATATCTAAAATAGAACCTCTCTACACCTCTTAGTTGTTGCTAACTAATTCAGGTGGGCACGTAATACCTTTTGACTCATCCTAGTATTCTGCATATTGGCAGAACAGTGGTTATTCCAAGGTAAAGTCTCAATAGTGAGCTGTGTACCTATTCCCCACCCCTCCAAAAGTACCCTGCATAAGACTAGCAAAATCCCAATATGAGATGAGAGAAAATCAATGAAAAGAAAGATAAGGATACTTTATAGAGTAAAGTGAGCCCAGTAATCCAATGACTGGTGAGGAATATGATATTGTTGCTATACAAGTGGCATGTATCTACCAACATAAGTAATGGAGGCCTAAAGTATACCAAATTCACTTCTGATTTACTACTGCTCCATACCAATATCATTCCAGGATGAAACTTACCATGAACATGGTACAAATGGCAACCATCACACAGCTAGCAATAAGTGATCCAGAGACTGCTGGATACCAGCACATGTTAACAATTGCATTACATTTAAATCACAAATATAACACTTGCAAGGTGTGCAGCCTATTTGGAACTCACCACCACTAGAGGTAAACATTGTTACACTCCAGATATATTATGGTAATACCCTCACTAAGGAGTCTCATGCAGTCCAATAAGTATTGTAGGCTTTGGAGTACCACATTCATTGTCATGTGAGCACAGGCATGTCCTATACATTTAAGAGTAAACTTTACAAAGAGCTAAGAAGCACCAGCTACTTTGAGCTTATGTAAGACTATGCCTTTGCTTTGGCACATGAGGGATTCTCATTCAACAAGTAATCTATCAGTATATTCTGTGGGCTACTAGTTCTTATAAGCCTTAGTCTGCGGCCAATCTTACAGTGTCAGATCAGGAACCAAATGGTAGTCTCATTGATATTTGGATCTTAGTAACCATTCATCTTGAGTTGCTACCTGTATTCATTGCTGGATGAATTCTTAGGTTATCCAGAGTTCTACTAGTAGTGACAATCATATCAAAGTGTATATAATTATCTGCATTAGAGATATCCAGCTATTAGCAAGATAGCTGACTTTCCTGAGCAAAATAAACAGTATTGCTGACAATATGCAAGATCCAGCAGATTCACTCTTAACTCACACAGATTATTACTGTCCAAATCTCAGCACCTAGAGCATCATGTTCCCACTGAGAGAGCATACAGAAGATATCATGCCATAGCATTTATCCTAATGAGCTATAAGCTACTAGCCAGAATATGGATCAAATCAAAATGCAGAGATGGCTAAGCAAGATGGGATGTGTTGTGGTAAAAGCTATGCACTGGAAGCAACACATTTGCGCTTAAATAGTATCCCTATACTAAATACAGCATTGTACATGGGGTATTTCAAGCTAAATGAGGCTGTTGAGATAGCAGATAAGCTTGAACAGATTAGCAAGTTATTGGAGAGAACCTGCTATCCAAAGGACTTCTCAATAGCTCCATTCAATCCTCATATGCATATGTATCAACTTAAACACAAGGACTGGATGATCTGGACTTATATTCATTCAAGTAGCATTTGAAGACAATTTCCAACATGAGTATATTGGAAGCATTGAGAGTCTTATATTGACATTTAAGGATTACTTATCCAGATTTGGACCACCAATGCCAATTTGGTGAACTGCAGCCTATTTGTGATGAATTTTTCATTGGATTTGAGAGGCTGTACTATGAGTATAGAGTTTTATGAGTAGATATCTACTTCTACTGTATATGCACTATACTCCATCTTGCTGAGTAATCTCAGAGTATTAGGCACATTTCACCTGCTGGGAGTTTTTGACAGAGCATATGTGTGGGGAGAAAGGAAGATGAATCCGCTTGTGGGTATTGCTTTATGTGTACAAGTCTAGTTGCAGGTACTACCATTTCCAATCTTATCATGAATATTACTTTCAAGTCTGTCATGGATGCAATGAGTTGGGACATGAAGGACAGCCAGGAAGAGTTGGAAAATACAGATCTCAGATGTGCACATGAAGATACCTATGCCATTGGCATCAAGAAGCTAAGCAGCCCCAATACATTGGTAATCAGTTAGGTAATGCAAGGTTTAGTTTGACACAATAAGCAACAAATTTTTATTGGCACAACTTTACTCAACTATTCTGGATTTCTCCTGGTTACCAGTTAAGTTTGACACCTTTCAATATGAAGTCCAAACAACAAGAATCTGAGCACACCCACAAGCAGAGCCACAGTCCAGCAGAGAGAAAGAATATATTGGCCAAGTACCAAGAAGTATTTTGCAGATATTCAAAGATACTCTTGGTAACAGTGACTACAGCTAAGAATATGTTTCCAAGATGTATATGATACAAGCAATGCAAAATGAATAGCAATTTTGTAGGTATGACATTGAAAAGCTGTGAAGTTAAGGTGATAGAAGTGTGTCAACTGCAGCATGCATGTGCTTATGTAGAGGTTAGCAAGCAGGAGGCCATAGTTTTTGTGAATCAAACTTAGCATGGAGCACCCAAAATAGTAGTCATTAGGCAAATAAAGAAGGTTTGGTCCAAAGTGGAGTAACTGAAAGGTGCAAGGGGAGGAAGAAAAGCAAGTACATTGTTGCAAATTGGCATGGTAGCATTATAAAGGCCTAGCTGTAGGCTGCCATATTGGTGCTTCAATGACAACCAAGGTGTGCAATAAAGCCATCAAAGCACTGTAAAATCTCTGTTATATATGCTATAAACAACTGCACTACATATCAATCAAATGTGGGCATTGCTGATATACTTTATGGCAGACATTACAAACAACTAAGAAGCAAGGACTACTTTGAAGATGTGTATGACCATGCCTTTGCCTTAGCAACTGATGGATTCTCATCAAACCAGTACTCTACCAGCAAATCCTGCTGGCCACTGATTCTCATCAACCTTAATCTGCTGCCTCTGTTACAGTGTAGTGGGGTCATAGTGACACCCACAAACAGATGTGCTAATTCCCATATTTTCTGCTTCCCTACTTTTCTACTACGCTGATTTTAGTTTAATCCATTTGTATTACTTATTGAATACTATCCCATAAGCTAGCTGACTATCACACCTGCTTACCATAGAGCATATGTTATCCCTAACTTCATGTAAGATAACTTGATGTAAATGGTTCTATATTAGGCAAACACATGTGCCAGTACACATGATGCACAACCAATCTGTGTCCCCATCCCTACCATTTTTCATACCATATATGGTATTCCATGTAACACAGGCCTTAGAATACTGATATCTGACTGGCTGGGTGTGCTGTGCTTTTTAGAAACTTGTAGCACCTACTTTGAACATTCTTGGCTCATTTTGATGCCATTAAAATTTATATTTGACCACCACAACCTTCTGGAGCAACATGATTAGTAATCACTTTGCCAGTGAGAAGAGTATATAAGGGAGGCAATCCCTGAACAAGAAATCATCATCTCTTTTATCCCTACAACTACTTTTTGATTAGTGTGATCATTGCTATCTGCTGCTACCTGAACTTTCAATCCTAGGCCACAGGACAGTCCCAGGAAACCATGCTGACAGCCAACTGACCTTGGAGGCACTTTTTCTACCAAGAGTACGCTGAAAGCATTGGGAGCCATATGTTGACATTGTAAGAATATTTATCCATAAGAAGATTACCAATACTAACTTGATACATTGACAGCTTTTTTGCAAGGAGCTTGTAACATGATTTGTGTCGCTATGCTACAGGTGTTACAAGTCTTGGTATAAGAGTTGTAGAGGAATAGGGAGTTTAGCTAGTATTGTATTCACTAAAACTTGAACTGATCTTTATTGAGATTCCAGCAGCTTCTTATATACATTTTGCCAGATCAATTGCTGACTAATTGTATTTCCTAATGTAGGCTGTGGCTGACAACTCATTTGATTGCATCATCATCACCCAATAAGATCCTACCTAATATATCTATTTCTGTCTGATAAAGATCTGCTGATTCATTTGCTGACTAATGTTACTAATTTGATATATAATACTGATATACTGATAACCCAAACAAATAACTAGTTGATTTGACTAAAAACTGAATTAACTTAACTATTCAAGCAGCAGATCATAACATAGGTATGAAGCTGAACATGTAGATCTCTGCAACTACTGTGTCCATTCTTGATTCTATCTTGCTTGGTGTGTGGGGAATATTGGGCTTTGCCTCATCTTTGAGGAGTTCCCTATTGAGCAGCTGTGTTGGGAGCTAGGAAGACAGGTCAAGATGCAGGTGCAACCATATCCCAATCTCATCTAGAATAGCATCTTAAAGTCTGTCATAGATATGATGGGTTGGCACATGGAGGACAGCCAGAAAGAGTTTGAAGATACTGAGGACAGATGCACACATGGAGACACATGTGCCTATTGCATCAAGAAGCTAAGCCACCCCAATACCTGGGTAATCAGTCAAGTAATGCAAAGTAGGGTTGGGTGCAACCAGCATCTATTTCTTATTAGGACAACTTAACCAAAATATGTTGGGCTTCTCTTGGTCACAAGCCAGTTTCCACACCATCCAATACTGAATTGACACAAATAAGAGCAAGAACACATCTATAAGATGGACTAGAATCCAGCAGGGAGAAGGAATATACTGGCTAAATACCAAGTAGCTCTTTGCAGATTTCAGGAGGCACTCATGGCAAAAGTGGCAGCAAATAAGCATAGGTTGCAAAGTGTATATGTTACCAGCAATTTAAGGTAAATAGCAGCTTTGCTAGTATCACACTAAAGAGCTTTAAAGTTAAGGTGGTAGAAGTGTGTCAATTGCTGCAGGTGTGCATATATGTATAGGTTATTACGCAGGATGCCATAGTTTTCTTTATTTGAGCTCAACTTGGAAGACTCAAGGTAGTTGTGGGTAAGTAAAGAAAGAAGGGTGAATTCACAGTGGTATTAGGAATGGTGCAAGGGAAGGTAGAAAAAGAAAGTAGCATTTGGTATATTGATACTGTAGCATTACACAGAACTAGCTGTAGGCCACTGTACAGCCATGATAATGCCTACAGAGGTTTGCAATGAGGTTTGCAGAACACTATCAAGTTTCTTACCATGTACAGCAATTGGATGTACTGGCCAGTTAGGTCTGCTCAAATAAATGTAGAGTGCATCAAGACTGTTAGTAACCTTGTCACAATAATGCATG